>JAODAL010032116.1:0-47431 GCA_025379985.1 Phyllomedusa bahiana | reverse complement strand
AAAAGCCCCCCCGGACAAAAAAAAAGGCCACGCTACCCGGTCAAATGCCTTTTCGGCATCGAGGGAGAGAATCATACACGCGATCCCCTCCTTATGAACCTGGTGCATGAGAGCAAAGGTCTTAAGCGTGTTGTCTGTCGCCTCTCTGGAGGGTACGAACCCCACCTGGTCAAGGTGGATGAGCGGGTTGAGACGGGTTGCTAGCATTTTGACAAAGTGTTTTGCGTCAGTATTAATCAACGATATCGGTCTATAACTTTGATAGAGCGCTGGGTCCTTTCCCTCCTTTGGGATCACCATTATGTGCGCGGTCAGAAAGGCAGAGTTGAAAGGATACGTGGTGGAAACTGTATTGAAGGCTCCTAGAAGGGCCCCAGTCAAATCCCCCTCCTCCCCCAGGGCTTTATAGAACGGTGCCGTGTAGCCATCTGAGCCCGGACTCTTGCCCGAGGGCATGGAGGAGATTGCTTGCCTCAGTTCCTCAGCGGAGAACGGCTCCTCCAGAGAGGCGAGAGATTGGGGAGAGAGACGCGGGAGAGCTGTCCTAGACAGGTATGACCGTAGGAGTGTAGCATGGGCTGATGGGTCGGTGTGGGTGTCCGGGCCCGGGAGATTATAGAGGTTGGTATAATATTTGTGGAACACCGAGAGAATCTCCTCCGTCAAGTGTACGATTCGTCCCTCCGAGTTCTTAAGCGCTGGAACAAAAAGGGATACTCTCATCTCGGAGTGCGCGTCCAAGAACTTTCCCGGCTTGTTGCTCCAAGTGTAGAAAGAGCTTGAGCAAAGATTACGGTAACGTCTGTGCCTGTGCTCCATGAGCTGAAGAATCTCATGTCGCGTCTGTAGATGGGCTCTCAGATCAGACTCCAGCCCTGTAGACTTATGCGTCATTTCCAAAGAGGCGAGTTGTGCCAGCAGACTGTAATTTACAAGCCGCTGCCTTTTTCAGTCGAGCCCCATGTTTAGTAAGGACCCCCCTAAGCACGCACTTGAGGGCCTCCCATGTGGAGTCAGTAAGATGATCCTCATTAAAAAAGAAAACAAGAGCGCTGGAGTTCCGACAAGCACAGAGAGTCGTTCAATAGGAATTCATTTAATTTCCAGGTGAAGGGGGCTCGCTTATAACTCGGAAGAACGAAATCGCAGTGTATGGGTGCGTGATCTGAAAAAATTGCGTTCCCAATGGTTGCGTCCGTTACGTGTGGTAGGAGAGAGTGCTGTGGGAAAATATAGTCTATACGACTGTAAGAGTGATGTGGAAAAGAGTAAAGAGTAAATTCTTTGTCTCTTGGATGTAAGAGTCTCCATATATCCCAAACAGTTGCAGAAGGGGTAGCATTTTCCTAACTCTGTTGATGGTGTGCAATGCCACCGCCGATGTGCCCGTTGATGTGTCGAGGAGGGGGTTCATGACTAAATTGAAATCACCACAGAGTATAATGTGCCTCTGGGCAAAGGAAGTGAGACTATTTTAGTGCTTTAGCTAAGAAGGAAATTGGCCTGTATTGGGGGCATAGATGTTTGCCAGGGGTTTAAAGGTGTCCTGCAGCTTAAATTTGACAAAGAGCATTCGGGATCCTCGTCCCTAAAGACATCTATAATCTGAGCAGGCAAGATTTGTGAAATAAAAATGGCTACTCCTTTAGTTTTGGATATGGAACTGCTAGAATGGCACCAGACAGGGTAATAACGATTATGATAGGGATGGATATGGGCGGGAAAGCAGGTGGGTCTCTTGCAAGCATACTATCTGGGAGCGCTGTTTATGTAGAAGGTAAAGAATCATTGAAACCCCTTACATTAAGGGAGGTGATCCGTAGATTAGCCATTGGGAGGCTGCACTTGGATATTTATCGATGAACTCCGAGAGTCATCCACTGCCACGCAACTGAAACTGACCGTAACATTAGGAATTTTAGTAACAATAACCACTGAATTTAAATAACAAAGATCCCTGAAAAAGGGGCCAAGAAAGCTAAATTGAGCAGATAGATCACTGCAAGGCCATAGGATGGTACAAGTAGGCCTGGACTATGGGGGGTTCTCAGAGGCCAAAGTTTAAACCCGGGGAGGTGAAGAAAAAACTTTCAAATTCAATCACATCTGAGCACAACAGGAAAAAGTTTTAACCATAGTGAGATTGTAAATTGGGGAGCAGTGACAAGGGGTCACATGCGAGTGGATAGGGAAAAGGGTCCAGAGAGGTGAGGGGAGACGAGGGAAAAGGGGGGGGGGGCAACCCAGGAGGGTAAGGTAGTGGAAGAGAAGGGCTAGGAAGGGGCAAGGGATTCTGGGAAATCTGAAGCGATCCCGCCGTCGGCCGTCCCCAAACGGGCAAGCATATCAACGGAGAAAGGATGTCAGCAGCAATAGAAAGAACATTCAGAATGTGAAGAGATCCCTTGGCTAGGGGGTCGCTTCTCGCAGCCAGGTAGCTCAAAATTTAATCCCGGGTGTAGGCCCGGGGAATAACCAGGTCTCAAGCGGCCCCGTTTTAATTTAACCCCCTGTGGGAACGAAAATACGAGCCCCGGCCAAAAAAAGACCCAACAGACACTAACAGAATTTTAACTGCAAGGAAAAGAAGGGCTGGGGTTAGGGCCCCAAAAACCCTCATGTAGGAAGGTCTCACAGGGTGAGTTCAAATTTTCACCCGTGGGGCCCGCGTTCAGGCGTGAGTCCTCTCGACTTCTACGGCGACGTCGGACCTTGACTCTTCAGGGGAGTAAAAGATGGTGTTGAAGGGGGGGGGCCTGTCATCTGTCCCCGTGGGGGTAGAGTTCCCATGGAGACCGTGATGTCCTTCAGGCGGGGAAAAAAGTTCCGGTAGATTAAGGCTACAAAAAAACGTGGAAGATGCCCGGAAGAGCGGAAATAAGACGTGTCTTTGTGCGGAACTGAAGGGAAAGGGGTAGCCCATCTGTAAAGGTTTTTTTGGTTGGAGAAAAAAAGAAGCGGCTTAAAGCCGACCTCTGCGTAGCGTGTCTGGGGGAACCCCGGAAACAGATCCATTTGTTTCCCCTAAACTCGCGTTCTTCAAAAACCCGGGGCCCTTTTCCTCATAATCTCCTCTTTGATGACGTATCATGGATTTGCATTGTATCCCTGGGCTTTGTCCGTCCGATTTGAGGGCGTAGTGCCCTAGGGGCCCCTATAAAACTGATATAGTGTCCTCGGGACGGCCAAGGATTTATTGAAAAGCTTGGTCTTGGGGATAAAATCGGCAGTTCTGACCTTTTCGGGCAGGCCTTCCCTAACGTTGTTAGTTTGGCTGCGATTTCCCTATCATCCATTTTGTATGGTTAGCTGGGATGATGTTTGTCTGGTCGCGATCGAGCTTGCAGGCCTGCAATTTTGAGATTCGTTGATTCTTGAGCCCTTTTTAGGGATGTTTCTTTTTCTGCAAAATTGTTGAATTGATTGCACCGGGGCTCAGGTCCGACGCCATGTTTGCCCTTTTTTTGTCCAGTGTTTTAAGATCGTGCTTGGTGGGAGGAGAGATAAACAGAGCCTTTTAGTTCAGTGGTGGCTGTCTGTAATGCGAGTTAGGGTGGCTTCTGGTTTGGGGAAGGCCAGGCAGGCTGGCTCAGTGCCAGGTTCTTCATAGGTGATCGAGGAGGAAGGCAGGGGTTCCACACCATGTGGAGGGGCGTGTGTCGGACTGTACCCCAGGTAGAGGGAATTCGGGCCTGGACACCCAGGAGGGATTAGATCTGTGCTGAGCCCCAACCGGGCTGGTTTCGATCGCGGACCCCCTCGGATGAGGGTCAGATCGGCAGGAGACCCCTGGAACGGTATGTCAGGGGGTCCGCACCACCCAAGACCCCCATCAAGGTGTCTGGCCCGTCAGCTCATAACGCAGGGGGTGGGGGAACTGTACTGGTGTGATCGCCTCTTGGTGGTCTCTCGACCCTCGGTGCGGCTGAGAATCCAGTAAGGAGGTCTTTCTATATCCAGGGGTCTCCCATTGCACTGCGGCTACCACTGGAACAGGGTCTTTATAAGGAGGGTTGCCGTGATACATCTGGTATGGGGGCAATTGGAGGTCCACCTGATGTGTTGTTACTCTTGCCTGTGTAGTGCTACTAGCTGAGTCTCCTGGGCGTTTCCACTTCCCCCTGAGCAGATTGTAGAGCTGGCTGGTGAAGGGGCCTCTTTCGGTGTCAGCATTACAGCCATGTGTCCAGCGCCTGCTCCACACTTGGAGCTCCTGGCCGGAATCACCTGGCGCCCCCATTGATGGAGCGGTGGAGAGGTCCATTTTGAAAGTGGTTGGTGCCTCCGACGCCCAAGCTCGTGGAGGTGTTATGGGCGAAGGTGAGTGTACTTAGAGAGTGCCTGAGGGCGTTTGGTCGCGCGGCGCCTCTCTTGACTTTGCTTAGGCTCTGCCACGTTGCGTCCTGTATCTGCCGCCCATGATGTCCCCGCTGGGCCCCAAGTTTCGCACTCGATCCTTGGTGGGAGGCGCGTGTACGCGAATCTGTCACTGGTACTTACCTGTTTGATTGATTCCCCCCGATGGCTGGGTCGCGTGTACCCATCTGGCTCCCTCCTGATGCCAGCCGGTAATGCGGGGTGGTCTGTGCGGCCTGCTGTTGTGCAGTCGGTGTGCGGTCTGTCGGGAGCAGCTCGGTCCTACCTTCTCCTTCCTGCGAGGCGAGGGGTGGTGACAGGTTGGTTATGAATCCTGTGAGGGCCGGGTAGACATGGTGAGGATCTGTGCTAGCTGGTCACGTCTTCCTCACTGGCTGTGCTGCGCGCTGTTGCTTGCAGGCAAGATGGCGCCTGGTGCTCCGGCGTGCGGGAAAGCGGGCCGTCCTCTTGTAAGTCCTGTAGAGGGGAGAAGTAGTTGGAGATTGGGGCTCCCTCCTGTGCAGGTCGAGTTTTAGGTGCTGCAGACACCTTTTTGGCTCTTTTCTGTCCCATGTTTTAGTGCCGTGTTCTAGCTGGAGTGCTGGGTCCTGGGACGGAGCTTTCGTGTGTGCTGTGGCAAGGTGTCTTCACCCTAGCACATGAGCTAGTCAACTGACCACCTTTAATTTTATAAGGTGTTGATGAAACAACAATGGTAAGGTGCAATCGCACAATATTTAGGGTGCTTATTTTCACAGTATGGTATGGATGAGATGTAATCTTTTATTCAGGTCGGTATGATGTCAATGATTCCTACTTTAAGCCTTGCTTTTTCTTTACATTTTAAAAACCCTTTTCTTTAAATTAGTTTTTGCATCCCCATTTCCTGAGACCAATAACTTTTTATTTTTACATTGTTGGCTATGTGTGGGGCATTATTTTTTAGCTCTATTTTCTATCGATAGAAGTTTGCTTTGTTCTAGATTTTTTTTATCACTTTTCTGGAGATGACTCCAACCCCCCTCAAAAAAAATAATAATCGCAATTATTTTGTTTTATTATGTTTGCCGTGCAGAATTAAGAACATAATATCTTATTTCTTTAGTGAGAGACTCAGATGCAACTAAAACCCCCCAAAAATAAATTTAAAAAAATACTGCAAACTATGCCACCCAAAAATACAACTTCTCCCTCACAAAAAAGCCCGCATACATATGCATCACTTAAAAGATAAAAAAAAAAAAGTTATGACTATTGAAATACAAGGAGACAAAAACCACACTGTTTAGCTGGTCATCAAATAGTTTTCAGTCCTTCAGCTTAAGGGGTTAAACATTTTTGAGAAAGTGTTATTATTTTAGTCTTCTGTTACTTCAAGAAGGTTCTCTGGAGATGATGTGTCCTCTTTAAAGGGAATATGTCGCCAATTTTTTTTTTTTTTTTAATTATTAAATCAAGACCCTGATCCATATGCTTTTCCTGTTTTTTTTTTATTTTCTCTGAATTGTAGTTTCTCTATTCGTCCGTCTTAATATGATTGTTGGGGAAAGACATTCTTGCTTGCATGCTTTAACTTGCAAGTCAGAGAGATACTTTTACAGAAGCTTAATGCCCATAGGAACTTAAGACAGGATTCTGTCCCATAGACATCTATAGGATAGTTTTCACTATGAAGGGAGGGGAGAGGGGGAGTTGTGACATCTCCTCTTGTGCATGGTGGATTCTGTGTTATCTGTATGCAATGGTGTCTTCTTTCAGTCTGACCCTGCTGTTACTGATAATGAGCAGACTGCTCAAAAGCTCTCTAAACAGAACAGGAAGTGTCAGAAGATTAGGCCTATGGACTAAAGTGAAAACTACAGGACCTTCTAAGAAATTATTAACCCCTTCACGACTTGGCCGTACCATACGTCCAGTGGTTTTGTGGGTGTTCTACGCACCTGGACGTATGGATACGTCCAGTGGATCGCGCGAACTCTAAGGCAGAGTTATATATATGTAATATTTTTGCGATCGGCGCGGGGCGTCAGCTGTGATATTACAGCTCGAAATCCCGCAGCGTCTGGTGCCCCGACCCCGGATCGCGCGGGGGGGGGGGGGGGGTTAACCCCTTAATTATCTCGACGATCGGTTGGTCGCAATTAATTATCTAAGAGAGACGCAGGAGGGAGTATTGCTCCTCCCCTTCGGTCTGCTGTCGGCGGCAGCAGCGCACGGATGGGCGGATCCGTGCGGCTCCTGCCTTCCCGCTACAGGAACACACGGAAGGCAGAGAATGCCTTCCGGGTTTGTGTCTATGACGTCACGACGCGTTCCGCCGTGCCCTTTTGGGCTGACCCGGCAATCGTGACTGCAGTTACCATAGGAAAAACCAGTCATAGTAAACAAGCTAGCACTGATTCCTATTGAATTGAGAGATTCTAAATGATCTCTCCTTCAAATCCCCTATGGGGAAAGTGAGTCTAAAAATTATAACGTGTGAAAAAGTAAATAAAAAGTGAAAAAACATGTTAATAACACAAAACGCAAAAAATAAAAAATAAAAATTAGTACACCCGCCCTTTCCCCTTTACAAACGCCAATCGCCAATAAAATGATCGCAAAAACTAAATAAAATACTTATTTGGTATTCGCCGCGTGGTCGTAACGATCCTGCCCTATAAAATCTGTCATGTTAATTAACCCGTACGGTGGAACGCTGTGTAAAAAAAAAAAACAAAAAAAAAAACAATCACAGGTAATTAAGATTATTGTTCATCGTCCCGCTGACAATAATGGAATAAAAAAGCGATCAAAAACTCCTAGAGAAACGCCAAAGTTGTACCAATTATAAAAACGTCAGTTCTATCCCGTCAAAAACAAAGTCTTCATACAGCTCTGTATACGGAAAAATAGAAATGTATTGTGCGTCTCAGAGTTAGCGATGCATAAAAATTGTTTTACACACTAAAAACATTTTTCTTTTTTTTTTTTAAGTGCTTCAGTTAAAAAAAACTATATAAAATGAGTGTGTATCGCATAATCGAGCGACCCAAAGAGAAAGCTAACTTATCACGGATACTGCCATGGTGAGCCCTGTTAAAAATAAAAAATAAAAAACACTACTAGGATTCGCAGTATTTTTTTCGTCCCAGGCCTCCAAAAAATGGATTTTAAAAGACGATCAAAAAGCCTTGTCCCCCCAAAAAGATAACTAATATAAAAACGTTCAACTCAATCTTGCATAAAACAAGTCCCTACACAGCTCGTGTAAGCACAGAAAAATGTAAAAGTTATGGATCTCGACTATTCTGTATGGTGATGCAAAATCGTATTTTCCTGGTTTGAATAAAAGTGATTTTTATTGTATAAAAGCCAGTAAAAACATAAAAAAAATATACATGAAATTGGGTATCGCGTGTAATGTATTGGACCTGCTGAGGTAAAAGCTACCATGTCTTATATACTGTAAAGTGACCGCTATAAAGTAAGGAAAAATAAAAACACTACCAAGATGGCTGTTATTTTGTTCAAAACATCCACCTAAAACCTTAATAAAAAGTGGAACAATAGCATCAGTATGCACCGCATAATTTTGGTACCAGTATAAAAAACTTCAAAAACTCATGCCTGCAAAAAACAAGCCCATACATCAGCTCTGCACACAGCAAAATTAAAATAGTTTTATGGCTGGTCACGAATATAAAAACGTCAATATTTTATAGACGTATTTCTACTGTGTAAGAAAGTAAGTTAAAACGCAGAAAATATTACTATATAAATTTCTATATCATTGTAATCTGTGTTAACCCGACCTCCCATAGTAAAGTTATCACTCATTTACACTGCGACGGCGAATCTGTGTTAATAATTGAAACTCAAAAAAAACAATGGGATCACGAAACTGCGTTTTCCCCATTTTCATTGGCCCAATGCTAAACAAAACTATGGAACCACCTGTGCATCCAAAATGCACAGTACCACCCCTAGATGAGATCCACATGCTACGGGTTGGTTGTGAATCCATCTCAATGGGGCGGCGATCTTCTGGAAGGTTTCGCCTGTTCTGCTTACTTTGGGGCGGCTTTTGCTAAATGCGATGGCGTGGACATGGCCCCACAAAATCTGCGTTTCCAAAAAGCCAAATGCGCTCCCTCACTCTTATACGCCCCTGCTATGCGCACTAAACGCTAGCAGTTTACACCCACGATGTAGGGTTGATTGCCCGAAACTTGGAAGAAATGTGCTTAAGAGTTTTAGTTTTTTTTTTCCAGGATTCTGTGTATATATGAAATATTTTTAAGCTATACAATAGGCAAATTTATTGGAAAAAAAAGTTTTTTAATGTTTCACAGCTTATGTAAATGAGAATTTGTGAATCAAAGTGTGGGGTCTATATACTCAATGCACCCCTGGATATATGTTCCTGTAAGGGGTGTAGTTTCCAATATGCGGTCTATTTAGGGGTGTTTATTAAGTTTTGCACCTTTTAGGGTGTCCCAAATCCTGAAATGGCGCCTAAATAAAATCGTATTGAAAATGAGTCCCTTAGAGTATAGTAGGTGCTCCTCCCTATTCTGGGGCTTTATGGGTGAGCACAATAATGCACTATGGGCCGAACTTATGGGGGAGTGTATCCTTAAAAACGGCAGGACCTGGTTGGGTAATTGATATTAAGTTGCAATTTACTAGTCACATTTACCTTATTCAGTGAATAATGGATAAATATGTGAGAAATCTGCAAAAAAAAGTTTGCAAATTTTGGAAAATTTCACCTTCGCACTTTGCTTTAATTTCTGTGAATGGATCCTAAAGGGTTATCAAACTTCCTGAACTAGTGTTGTAAATACGTTAAGGGGGTTCACCTAGTTTCTCAGATGGTGTCACTTATGGGAGGTATCTAACATGAAGGCCCTCAAAGCCCACGTCAGAACTGGAGTTGGGTCCCTAAAAGAATAGGAGTATATTGCAAAATTTCTTGAAAATGTGAGGAAATTTATACTAAAAGTTCTAAGCCCCTAATCGTCGTAAAAAAAAAAAAAAAGACATTTAAAAAATGATGCAACGTATAGTGGACATTTGGTAGATGTAGTTATAAACTATTTTGTTGGTGAATAATTAATCTGTCTTGCACGCAGAAATTTTGCAACTTTCAAAACGCCGCTAATTTTTTCCAAATTTTCATGAAACTTTTGATATTTTTCACAAACACAACAAGGATTGTATGGATTAAAAATTTCTCACTACACTTAAAGTCCACAATGTGTCACGAGGAAAACACAATCTGTGATTACACATGGCTAGGTAAAAGGTCAAAAAGTTATTCTCTCACATAAAGTGACCATATGCCCAGACATGTTATAACTAAAAATAGGGCTGTGTCGGAGGTCCAAAAACAGGCTGGCGAGTCCTTAAGCGCGTAGTTAAAAAAAATACTGAAAGTGGATTCTGTGAAAGTGATATGGAAAATTTACTAAAAAATAATAACCAAAAATTCCTAAAAATGTGGTTAACATAAAAATGTGAGTTAAACAAGAAGTTTTGTTTTGTGCATCATTCCCTTGTAAGTTCCGCTAACAGTGTTATCTTCTTATTGTTTGGTTTGCTTTTTATATGACGAATGGGAAACACTTAAAAAAAAAAAAAAAAAAAAATCTATTTCAGACACTTTTACTGTAATTTTCAGTACCCCTAGGGGACTTGACCATGCTAGTCCTATATATTGCAGTATATAGTCATGAAATCATCTCCTTCAATACTGTGCCTCTGAAGCACAGTCATGGCAGACCTGAGGGACATCATTGAGCCCCTGGCAAGCAAATGGTAACCTGCAACCTTGTTGCAGAATTTGGTGCTGCTTAAATGTCACAGTGAACGTGGCCTGTAAGTGGTCAAACGGCTGAACTTCGAGTTACCTCCATACACTTCACATGATTTGTAATGTGGAAAAACGCCACAAAAATGCAACGCACATTCACACGTCTTTTTAAGCAAAGAATGGGGGGAAAAATAAAACGCACCCAAAATGAGAAACAAAATGATTCCCGAAGAAAAATGTATGTACGGTGTTTTCTGTTTCTGTATTGATTTGTAGCTAACTTTTAGCTGTAGCGTTTTCCTGCAAAAAATAACATTTGTGGTAAAAACACCAGATTAATACTATAAAATTAACGGACTTGAAGGGTTTTTCTTGTCGTGTGAAGTTGTTTGGGATCACAATATAAAATAACTCATTACTTGTAATATACTGATATACCTTATTTAGTCAGCTCTGTTTCTCTGCTGAGTCCAGCTTTTTTGTGCTTACAAAACACAGCTTGGTGTCCTCGCGCAGACACTACGTCACTTTGCTTTGTTTGAAACAATGAAGATCTTGGCCCAGCAATGAGTAGCAGTGCATTAATAAGTCAGTGAAGACTTGTATATTACAAAGTTTTTTTTTTTTTTTTTTTTTTTTCCCCCCCTTTTTACCTTTTAAGGACGAAGCTATTCTTTTGATTTTTTTTTTTCTCCCCACCTATCACACAAATTGACGTATATTTACTGCAACGCGCTCGAATGGGCCCAAAAATAGAGCCCTCGCAATTGCTGCGTGGAGCCAGTTGTAAGTTAGGGTATGTTCACACAGCGTATTGGATCCGTTTTTGGATCCGAAAAACGTATCCAAAAGCGTAGCGTAAATCGCATCACTCGTCTGAACACTGATGCGTGTTTTACATTGAAAGCAGTGTAAATCACACTGCACGTTGTTGGATATCTGTTTAGGGTCCGAAACACTGATCCAAACACGCATCTAAAAACAGAACTGGATCCAACACGCCGTGTGAACATACCCTTACAGCTAGTGTCCTGCAGTATTGGCCATGACTGGAGTCTATGCCGGGCACTCATTAACCCTTTAGATGCTGCAGTCAATCGCGACCGTGCCAACTAAGAGACAGACTTAGGGAGGGGGCTCCCTCTGTCTCCATCAGCACCTTGCATCGCAATCGCGGGGTGCTCTCAGCGTAACAATCACCTGAAAGGTTCACTTTAAACACAAATGCTCTAATTTATGTATATGCAAACTAAGGCACAAAAATTCGAATCACTTTATATCATTAAAAGTAAAAAAAACGTAAGACATAACTCCATCATGGAGACCAAGTTCAGGTACTCCAAACAACTCCCTGCATAATCTTGTACTAGCATTAAGATGCCAGGTTGTAGAGGATAACACCTAAACTCTGTTCAAAAGTAAAATATTTGCAGATCAATATACTACACGGGGACCAATGTTGGTGATCTTTGTATAGTGCTGCAGAATATTTTGGTGTTATATTATTATTGATTTTAAATTGCCATTTGTTCCAGGGCGCTGTACATTCAAAGGGCTTACATACATTACGTATGTCAAACTAGTACAATGGTAACGATAAATGACTAACAACTGGCACACAGGATCCTACGATCTACAAGGAGGGTGTATAAGTGAGCGAATTAAAAAAAAATAAAAAATACAGTAGCTGATATAACAGACATGGTGTCATAAGTGGGATCCCCATTTGGTACCACTATGGAGAATTGCTGTATGAGCAGCACCTTTTTGGTGGATTTAAGTCATCCTTGTATTTACAAGAATAAATTGCTACCATGTAACCCAATGTATCACCCGTCCTCTTTTTCTTACGAAATTGTGTTTACCAGGGTTGATGTGAACGGGATCAATGGTGATCAGTTGGTTGCTTTAGGAGGGGGCTACATACAGTCATGAGGCATAACCTCTGTGAATTCTATGGTTTTACATGTCCGGAAATAATAAATTTATAAAAAATGTGGCCCTCAGAAGGTCTTAAAATTAAGTAAATACAATCTCGGATAAGGAAAAATGCAAAACCTATTCCCTGTGTTATTTATTTCACAAAAATGTAGCCAAAATTGAAAATCTGTTTGTTCAAAAAACTAAGGGCACTCCATGAATCTATAGATTGGGGTAGAGGGGACAAGTACCATTGTGGCATACATATACACGTTTTTTGTTTTTTTTTCTTTTTGTGTCCCTTTTTACCCCATACATATGGGGTGGCATTTATTATCAATGAAGGAAAAAAGGATGCAAAGAGGTATTTCCTGTTAGATATAATGGTAATTGACCTATAATAACTGAGATAAAGTAAACTAATGGCTAATAATTATACAAAATTTATATATGCTTTTGCTAACATACTGTAGATTAATCTTTTTTTTTTTAAAGCCTAATGTTTTAATGATCTTTATGTAGAAAATATTTGAGGCTTCAGGGCATCAGTCCCACAACCCATCCCTACTGCTGATTCATGTGTCTTGGTATATCTATAAACCATATACATATATAATAGAAATGTAAGATTGCATGGGTATATAATCTGTTCAGCCAGTCCTGTTATGTGTTCTCAAATGAAGTTGTTTCTTATCTTTTAAGGAGATACTTTGTGGACCTGAAGACTTTGAAGGAGCATTTTAAAACCAAGGTTCACAAGCGCAGGTAAAAATGTGTTACTATTCATGCAGAAACAGCGAAAGTTGACTTGTTTCAGCTTGTTTGGATGTATTTCCGTATGGGAGGTGGACTGAACTGCTGTGGGAGCACCTTACGGGCTCAGATGTGGGAATGACTGGATGTGATCTTTCTCTTACAGACTCAAGCAGTTAAAAGATGAGCCATACACCCAGGAAGAAGCAGAAAGAGCAGCAGGCATGGGCTCATACAAACCACCCAAACAGATCCAGGTCCAGACACAGGAGGTGGCAATGGAATAGCACTTTTTGCCAGACTCTCCTTTTCCTATTGAACTGAGCACATTTGGTGGATATCTTCTTCCTGGTCCAACTTCACATGGGGACGTCCCACTGATCGACGCCTCTTCACACTGTAATCCTGCAGCAGCAACTGGTGTGGCCTCTGTCACCAAAACAACTATGATGTGTTACATGTTGTGACCTGTAGCGTTCCTGACACCTCCTGTTCATTGTCTGTCTATGATGTGATGATAAAAGTCTATATTTCTGCATTGCAACTAGTTTTTCTTAGTATTCTTTTTGCTTGACACCTGGCTATATGACTCCTCCCGTTTTACATTATCTGCAAGTCACTGTCGCCTTTAAACCCATTCATGAGTTATATAACAGGATGAACTACTCTTTGTAGGGGTGGAAATGAATGTGTGGCCTGCTCAGGCATCCATAAACATATCCTCTTGTCACTTCCAATAACGTCTGCTCACTCATCTGGCAAGGATGCACAATTAGCTCTCTGGCGTTTAACCACTGCAGTGCTATTAACACTGTATGGTACGTTACTTGTTCCTTCACTATTTTAAAAGCTTAACACTTGAATAAAATCATTTAAAAAACAAACAGATTAACAAATAAAGAAAGCAGTTTTTTTTTTTTTTTTTACTGAAATTTAATACATTTGACTAAAGCCAAACAATGTTCCAGTTAGTCTGTAAATTGTTGCTGTAGCAGAGTCGAACTGTGCGCAGCGCTTGTCGCCTGATAAGTACTGATACATTTTAAATCTGTACGATTCTATTATGAGTGAGTCTTGGATTAATGTTCAGATTATGGCCGTGCTTTCTCACAAAGGTGGTCGTGTGTCTTTCCAGTGAGATTCTCCAGCCAAGATGGTAAACATATGCTTTCTGGACAATAAAATGAAGGAGTTGAGCTAGCCAATAAACAGATCACATAGCATCTTGGTTTAATATCAGCTGTCCTATATCGAGCTTGATCATCAACCACAAAGGGATGACTTTTAACAATGGGTAAATACTAGTGAAAATTAAAGGGGTTCTCCATCTTTTTATGTTATAGGGTTCACAAATGTATTCTATTAAACCTTGTAATTCATACGGTAATGAGTCTATACAAGATATGGGTATCTCTATTTGACCTAAAGGGCTTCTCCAGGAATTTTTGTTGTTATAGGCTCACAAATTATATATTAAACCTTGTAATTCATACAGTAATGAGTCTATACAAGATATGGGCTTCTCAATTTGACTTAAATTATTGATATCCGTTATCTTTTCAGTGATATTCTAATTTATTGAGATGCACCAGTATGTGGTTATATATGTGCAAAAGCTCCCTATTAACTTTCCATACCACATCACCAATGAAATTTCATCGTTGAATTGCTCTCAAGACTTAGGACACATTCGGATACAGCCTTCTTTGTGATGGGTGCAGTTTATTATTTTCTGTACAGTTAAACTATATGGCTTTATACATTCTCAGTCCTTAAAATACATTCTTTCCAGCATCAAAATCAACAATCCTCTACAAACATGCCATGTTTCATTGAGAAGGTGAAGTTGACTCATAGAAAAAAAAAAAATCTGACAATCCTCTAAATACATGCAGTGTTATCATTGAGAAGGTGGAAGGTTTGACTCTTGCACCATCTGACGGACACTGTAGTAGGACAGTCCAAGGCCCATAAGGGCAAAGAGTAAAGCCAGATGATTTACTAGTCTGTCTTTGGGCTCTGCCTCCAGTTCTCCAGAAACCTGCAACTGAAATAGGATAGAATAAGTACTTAACTAGATACGGTCACATTAGTTGAAATTTCAATATGATCAGTAGTAAAATAAAAAAAAGGTTATGTCCTTTCCACATAATAAACCACATAGATAAAGCATATATAAGGCTACCTGCAGAAGTCGGGAGTATCCAGGAGTCAGCCGTCCAAGGCGGATTAACATTCTGCCTTTAGAATCTGATGCTGCGGAAGAGTATTGCGTATTATAAACATGGCTACATTGTGCTAAATGATATGCATTACAGTAACAATGTAAATTGCATGTTATATTCTATGAAAGAGGTTTCTAACTTCTGGCATATAAACACACAGTAAGGTGTGTCCTAAATATGTATGGCTGTATATATGGCCATTCATAGTTCTGTCACCTAACCATATCTTCGTTTGGTCCATCTTGCTGCTTATGCAACATGAAACACAACAATCTAATCCGTGTCTCAAATTCGTTATTCCGATCCTGCATTTTACCCCGGCTTCACTGTGTCGTTGCCTTCCTACCTACAGAAACGAATTTCCATTTCACCTTGTTCAGGCAGAGCGGAGCAGTCCTCTCTAAATGTTTGTTATATGGCTTCAAATGACGAGATGCTGTTCTCCAATTTATCTAACCCTTGTGTCCCCTCCTCCTCATTAGAAGCACATCAGCGGAACCCCTCCCAAAAAGAACAGCTGTCAGAAGAGATCAGACCAATGGTTGTTTCATACAGCCCGGGGGGAGCGTGGGGACAGTGAAAAATGTAGGTTAAACAAACAGGGAGATGAGAGAAAAATACAGACACAACTGCTGCAACAATTCTTAACCATACACCATGTTTACTCGTCTCATCTTGTAGCATGGGACAGGACAGGAAATGCTAAGGACCTCTACAGCCATATGAATAAAATGTTTTCCAAACTGCTGGCATTCTATTTATCTGGTAATAGATCTAGTCACAGGGACAGATCACTCTGATGTTGCACCCACACCGGTCACTGGGTCCATCCTTTCAGTATAAATTTGAACTGAATCGGAGCCACAGTTGATGAATAAGAAAATATGTTCCATATCATTATTAAAGGCAATGCGGACTATGTTAATTCATTTTTAGACAAAACAGTTGCCTCTGTGCTACATCATACAAACAGTGGGAAGAGCTAAATCCTCTTAAACTGCAGTATGCAATCAGAAATATAGCCTTCACTAATCTCCCACATCATGTCATTACTGGCATGACATGCAACTCGTACATTTATATAGGTGCTTTCACATGGGATGGTTTTTGCGGCGCTTTTTCACCTGCATTACTGCCCGGCAATTAAACTGCCTTTATTACCAGCAAGCTTCTGTCGGTTATCTTAAAGGGTAGTCCCGTTATGGTAATATTTAAAGGGAATAGCTTCGATCTGACCCTGTATTTGAATGAGGAGGGTGGCGCTAGTGCCTTCCTCTTCATTCATTTCTAGTGGAGTTCTGAGTATAGCCAGACGCGCACACTCTGCTGTACTCGGAACGCCCATAAAAGTGAGTGAGGAGGATTGCGCCAGTGCCACCCTCCTCATTCAAATGCAGGGTTGGATCACATCTAGCAACGAGCGGCCGGCAAAGAGAATTTCCCGTAACAGGACTACCGCTTTAACCCCTTAAGTACCCGGCTTTTTTTTTTTTTTTTTGCTGACATGTTCGTTTTTCCCTCTTCGCCTTCACGGAGCCATAACTTTTTTATTTTTCCAACTACATAGACATATGAGGGCTTTTATTTTGCGGGACAAGATGTACTAATATGGTGTTATTCACTGTACTGTAGAATATACTGGGAAACTGCAAAAAAAATTCCAAGTGGGACAAATTGTAAAAAAAAAAAAACCAGTATTTTCGCAATGTTTGCGGGTATTTTGCTTTTACGGTGTTCAATCTTCAGTGAAATATAATGTGTTATCTGTATTCTACAGGTTGATACGCATCGACCAATACCAAACATGTAGGGGTTCCTTTATGTTTTGGTACTGTAAAAAAAATTCAAAACATTTTCTATTTTTGAAATTTGCGCCGCAGTGCCATTTTGCGCAACCAATAACTTTTTTTGTACTAACACCTACAGACGTCAGTGAGGGGGCATTTTTTATTGCTAGGAGTTTGGAATGCATGCGACTTTTTTGATCACTTTTATTCCAATTTTCAAGTGACATAAAATGACCAAAAAACACAATTTTGACATTTGGAATTTTTTGTCTTCTACGGTGTTCAGCATACGGGATAAATGATGTTATATTTTTATAGATCGGACTTTTTCGGACGCGGTGATACCAAATATGTGTAACTTTGTTATTGTTTTTATTTGTAAAATGGGGAAAGGGGGTGATTTGAACTTATAATAATATTTTTTTTTTGTACTTTAAAACATTATTTCTTTTTTCTTGACCACTAGGGCGTGCGTTTTTTTAATACAGTCTAATGCATTGTATAGACAATGCATTAGCCTGTACAAAGATGGCGGTTTCCCCACTTCCTGCAAACGAGGACATGGCAGCAGTGGGAGCCTTACAAGGCTCCCTGCTGCCAGGTCCGGGCATCGGATCGCCGCAACTATGTTGGGAAGAACGGTGCGCGGCACTGCTCTTCATTCATTTAGACGCCGTGGCTATCTTTTTTTATTTAAAAGTGTTTTGTTGTATAAAAGCAGTAAAACATAATAAAAAAAATAGTACATTTTGTATCACTGTAATCGTATCGACCTGCTGAGTAAAGTCATGCCATAAATACCACACTGTGACCGCTCTAAAAAATAAAAAACACTAATAGGATTGCTGTATTTTGTTTATCCCGCTTCCTAAAAAAGCGATCAGTGTCATGTGAACCCCATATTTGTACCAATGAAATTGTCTTGTCCTGCATAAACCAAACCGTTATATATACATAAAAAAAAAAAAGTTATAATAGTACAACACAAAAATACAATATTTTAAAAATTCATATCTAGAATGTTCATGTAAGAAAACATAAAAAACTATATAAAATGGATATTATTGTAAATGTACCGACCTGCATAGAAAAGTTTTTATCATTTATACTGCAAGACGAACACTGTAAAAGTGAAAACCCGAAAAATCATGGCGGAATCACTTTTTTTCTTTTTAAATTTTCACGGTCCAATGCTAACAAACTATGGAGAACCTGTAGGCCCAAAACGTACAATACACCCCTAGATGAGATCCCTCAGGGGTGATGAATCCAAAATTGGGTGACTTCTGTAAGGTTTCACCTGTTCTAGTACATGCAACATGGCACCCACTAAAAATCTGTCTTCCAAACGGCGCTTTCTCCCTTGTACCCCCTGCCATGAGCCCACACAGCAGTTAACATCCACATATAGGGTATTGCCGAACTTGAAATAAATTACATAATACATGTTGGGGTGCTTATTTTCCAGGATTCCTTGTAAAATGAAACATTTGAGCTAAAACTGCATGTTACTGGAAAAAATATATACCTTTTTCTTATTTTCACAGCCTAATGTTAAAAATCTGTGAAACATCTCACTTCATGCCTGGATATATTCCTAAAACCTACGGAATCAAGGGAAACAGTATTAAGTCGCATTTTCTGCAATACTCTACTGTGTTCTAAGAAATAATGGATACAAATTGAAAATGTGCAAAAAAGAAAATTGACATTTTGAAATGTTACCTCCACTTTCTTTTAAATTTCTGTGAAAACTCCAAATGGTTAACTTCCTAAATATTGTTTTACATACTTTAAGGGAGGAAGTTTCTTAGATTGCGTCATTTATGGGGGGTATCTAACTTACAAGCCCCTCAAAGCCATATCAGAACTGGACGGGTCCCTAAAAAAACTGTGTTGCACATTTTTTTGGGGAAATTTGAAAAATTGCTACTAATCTTGTAAGCCCCCTAATGTCATAAAAATAAAAAGACATTTAAAAAAATTATGCCAATGCACAGTAAGCATATGGTAGATGCTAGTTATAAACTATTTTGTGTAGTAAAATTATATCTGTCTCACATGCAGAAATTTTTGGTAATTGAAAATGGTGAATTTTTCACAGTTTTCACAACATTTTTATATTTTTCGCAAATAAACAAGGATTTTACGTACCAAAATTTAGTACTAACTTAAAGCACTAACTGAATCGCATGGATAGGTAAAAGTATCAAAAATTTATTCTCACATAAAGTGACACAGATTTGAAAAATGATGCCCAGTCTTTTATCCTAAAACTAGTTGTGTCCTTAAGGGGTTAAAGATTAGGAGGTCAGAACAGGCAGCACACAGACAGGCTTAGTCAGTAAATAAGCCAAGTTAGAAACTTGTAGTAAGAACAAAAGAACATTTTTGCACCTCACAGAAACCTAAGACCCTTATTACCCAGGCAAAGAGCAATGTGAGAAAGATTCTTAAGTAGCCTAGGGCTGAATAGGAAGAACCTTGGCACGCACTGGCTCTACATAGATTTGGGAGTTGGCACACGTTAGGAAGCCTTAGAGGTCCCAGTAGAAGATGAGCAGGACTGTGATCAGACCCAGACTGGAGTTTAAAAAAACAAAAACAAAATAAAAAAACAGCCCTGGCACAAAACCCCCCCATCAGCCTACACTCACTATCCGTCTCAGAATTTTGCATGGGTCATGGACATCACCACTTTCTGAAACATTGAGAGATAGAATATCCAAAATAAAATCCAGAAATAAATATTTGATCCCTCTGGCAAACCAGACTTAATACTTGGTGGCAAAACCCTTGTTGGCAAGCACAGCAGGCAGATGTTTTTTGTAGTTGATGATGAGGTTTGGTCCATCCTCTTTGCAGATCATCTCTAAATCATTAAGATTTTGAGGCTGTCGCTTGGCAACTAGAAGCTTCAATTCCCTCCATAACTTTTTTTTATGGGATTAAGGTCTGGAAACTGGCTAGGCCACTCCATGACTGTAGTGTGCTTGTTTTTGAGCCACTCCTTTATTGCCTTGGCTGTATGTTTTGGGTCATTGTCTTGCTGGAAGACCCAGCCACGACCCATTTTTTAATGTCCTGGCGGAGGGAAGAAGGTTTTCACTCAGGATTTTACGGTACATGGCTCCATCCATTCTTCCATTGATGTGGTGAAGTAGTTCTGTGCCCTTAGCAGAGAAACACCCCCAAAACATTATGTTTCCACCTCCATGCTTGACAGTGGGGACACTGTTCTTTGAGTCATAGGCAGCATGTCTCTTCCTCCAAACACGGCAAGTTGAGTTAATGCCAAAGAGCTAAATTTTTGTCTCATCTGATCACAGCATCTTCTCCCAATCACTCACAGAATCATCCAGGTATTCATTGGCGACCTTCAGATGGGTCTGCACATGTGCCTTCTTGAGCAGGGGGACCTTGCGGGCACTGCAGGATTTTAAACCATTACGGTGTAATGTGTTACCAATGGTTTTCTTGGTGATTATGACCCCAGCTGCCTGGAGATCATTAACAAGTTCCCCTCGTGTAGCTTTAGGTTCATCTCTCACCTTCCTCATGATCAAGGATACCCCACGAGGAGAGATTTTGCATGGTGTTCCAGATCGATGTCGATTGACAGTCATTTTGTATTTCTCCCATTTTCTTACTATTGCACCAACAGTTCTCTCCTTCTCACTCAGTGTCTTACTTATGGCTTAGTAGCCCAATCCAGCTTTGAGCAGGTCTATGATCTTGTCCCTGACATCCTTAGAAAGCTCTTTGGTCTTGCCCATGTTGTAGAGGTTAGTGTCTGACTGATTACTTGAGTCTATGGACAGGAGTCTTTTATAAAAGTGACTATTTAAGACAGCTGTCTTTAATGCAGGTAATGAGTTGATTAGGAGCATCTAACTGGTCTGTAAGAGCCAGGAATCTAAGTGGTTGGTAGGGGATCAAATACTTATTTCTCTTAGTAAAATGCAAATAAATTTATATAATTTATAGAATATGATTTTCTGGATTTTATTTTGGATATTCTATCTCTCAATGTTAACATTAACCTACACTTAAAATTATAGACTGTTCATGTCTTTGTCAGTGGGCTAACATACAAAATCAGCAAGGGATCAAATAATAATTTCCTTCACTGTATATATATATAGATAGATAATCCATATTAAGTAGGGAGGTAGTCAACCAATTCTGATAATTGAAAAGAAAAAGCAAGACTCGGCTTTCCCATTCTCTCATCAAACAGCTTGCTCCTCCTGCTTGTATGCATTGAAGGCGACGTGGACACTTCTTCTGCCATCTGGTAGGCCCAAAGCCTAAGGTAAGGCTGCTTTAGGCTTGTAGCCTAGAAGAGGTGGCAGTGAAATGGGTGTGATGATGTTACTACATACAGAGTGGTCAGTGAGGCAGGGGGCCAATAGTCCTGAAGACATGCATACAGTTGAGAAGATGCCCCAAAGCTTGGGGCCCACTTTGGAATTCACCAGCCCCCAGGTGGGCAAGTCTGAGCTGGCCGGACTGCAATGACCTGGAAATTGACGGTCATATACTATGCAAATAGGTTACTCTGACTACTAGACGCCGCAGCATGAACCTACAACATCCTACAAATGTGTCTTCTAATACTTCTAATGAAAAATGTTGGTTGTTTTGTTCTGAGTTTCAGAAAATACTCTACAGAATATCTTAAAGCCAAGTGCGTAGGTAATTAAGAAAAAAGTAAAACCAGTGGTAAAGTTACTTATTGCAGACATAGGTTGATTCTTTCTGCTAAATCATTGTGGACTTCATGCCTAAAATCCACACCAGTAAGCATGAATTTTGGACGTGGATTTAACACTGATTTTAGAGGCAGATTTTAAGCCTCCATATAATATGTGAGGATCCCCCTCGGGAATTTACATTTGGAAAGTCATTGTTGTGTGCACTGTTTCCACTAGAAACAATGTGAGATGGATTGCAGTCAGATTCGGAAACCAATTCTGATGCGGATTCAGTATCCTAATCCACTTCACATTTTTTCTAGTGCACAAAACTCTGATTTTCCACATTTTCCAGTAACTGCAGATTTTGGATGTTAATTTGCCCTTGTTTTAGAGGAAAAATTTTAAACCTCCATTACTTGCGAGGATTTAGCCCCCATACATGCCAACTCCCCCGGGTTTTTTGGGGGGGGGGTTCCCGTTTTTTTTGGGGGGCCCCCCTTTGCCCCCCCCGGGGGGGGATTTGGGCATTCCTCCCGCCGCCTGCAGGCGGGGGGGCCCTTTAAATTACCCGGGAAAGAGTAGCGTGTTACTTTTGGCGCCGGGGGGCCCGTCCTACGGGGGCCGGGGTCGGGCCCCAGCGGCCGTCACCCCCCCGGGGTTTCTAAATGTGCGGGGAGGAGGCGGAGGGATCGCTCCCTCCCCCCTCCTCCCCCTGTAGTACGGCCCCGGGGGTGTGCGCCGCAAATACGGGTTTCAACGGCGCAGGGGGAAGTGACGCGCGGCTGCGGTGAGTGACGGCGGCTGCTCTCACTTTTTCCCCCTTTCGCCCCTGAGGAGGTCCCGGGCGGGAGCTGGCCCCGCTGGAAGGGGGCCCCGGTAAAGGTAAGGGGATTTTATTATTTGATTTTTATTAGCTTTAGGGGGCACGTCTGGTTCAATGGGGGGTCTACGGGGTAAAGGGGAGGGCAATACCCGGCAAAAGAGGGGGGGACTACCCGGAACAGAGGGGACATTCCCCCCGGGCAACAAGGGGGGGGCACTACCTTGGGAACAGAGGGGACAATTTACCCTGGCTACAGGGGGGGCACTACCTGGCAACAGAGGGGGCACTACCTGGCAAAACTCGGGGGGGGGCATCACCTGACAACAGAGGGGGCACTACCCGGCAACAGGGGGACATTACCTGGCAACAGAGGGGGCAAGACCCGGGGAACAGAGGGGGGATACCCGGCAACAAAGGGGGGACTACCTGGCTAAAAAATGGGGGGAAAACCCGGCAACAGAGGGGGGCCCCTACCTTGGGGAACAAAAGGGGACCTACCTGGCAACGAGGGGGGGACTAACCCGGCAACAAAAGGGGGGGACTTTCCTGGCTAAAAAAGGGTGGGGGGCAATACTTTTTGGTAACGATGGGGGCACTACCTGGCTAAAGAGGGGGGGACTACCCGGTAAAAAGAGGGGGCCCCTTTTCCTGGGGAACGAGGGGGGATCTACCTGGCAACAGAGGGGGCATTTACTGGCCCAAAAAGATGGGGGGATACCTGGCCCAAAAGAGGGGGCCCCTACCTGGCAAAAAGGGGGCATTCCTGGCAACAAGGGGGCATCTACCTGGGGTATCAGATGGGGGGCCCCTACCTGGCAACAGAGGGGGCACTACCTTTGGGAAACAAAAAGGGGGGGATACCTTTGGGTAACAGGGGGGGCATACCTGGTAACAGGGTGGGGGCACTTCCTGGCCCAAAAGAGGGGGGACTACCTGGCAACAGAGGGGGGCCCCTACCTTTGGAAACCCGAGGGGGGGCATCTACCTGGAAAAAAAGGGGGGGCATCTACCCCGGCAACGAGAGGGCAAATACCTGGCAAAAAAGGGGGCCCCACCTGGCCCCAAAACCTCCCCCCCCCCGGGAAAAAATGGGGGGGACTAACCCGGCTAACAGATGGGGGCCCCTACCCGGCAAAAAGAGGGGGGGCCCCACCTGGCAACAAAGGGGGCACATAAAAACCCCCGGCTAACAGATGGGGGGGACTACCTGGCTAACAGATGGGGGCACTACCTGGTAACAGGGGGGAAATACCTGGCAAACAAAGGGGGGGAAACTACCCGGCAACAGAGGGGGATCTACCCGGCAAAAGGGTGGGGGGACTACCCGGCAACAGTGGGGGGGACTACCCGGGGTAACAGTTTGGGGGGCCCACCTGGCAAAAGAGGGGGGGACTACCCGGGGAAAAAAAAGGGGGGCATACCTGGCAACAGAGGGGGCCCTACCTGGGAAAAGGGGAGCATACCCGGGAAAAAAAGGGGGCACAACATGGCAAAAAAAGGGGGCACCTACTGGCTAACAAAGGGGGGCATTAACCCGGCTTCAAATTTGGTTTTACCTGGCTAAGGGGGGGGCTTTAATTGGCTACAAAGGGGGGATCTACCAGCCTGTAAGGGGGACTACCTGGGTTTTGGGGGGTTAATACCTGGCTATAAGGGCCCTTACCCGGCTTTCCCTTTCCAAAAACCGTTATGCAGTTAGGGGGGGAGGTGGTGTGGCTTTTTTTAAGGGGCGTGGCTTTCCAAAAAAGATGGGCGTTGGGCCCTGCAAATTTTTGCCCACTTTCATTTTTCCTGCTTTTTCATTTTCGAAAGTTGGCAACTATGATTTTCTTGGATCCGTCTCAGGGAAAAATTTAATGAGAAAAAAACAGCGTTTGTGCACGCGAAAACACCGTTTAGGAGGATTGCAGCAAATTTGGGGCACTAATTGTAGTGTAGATTCAGTACTAAATCCGCTTCAAAATCAGAGTCCAAATCAGCCATTTTGAAAGTCCAATTTAGTTAAAAAAAGTTTAAAACCCAGTGTTGTGTTAAGGAATCTCCCTCAAGATATTCGGGGGCCATGAGCCTACATGTCGCTCTACTGTCTTGTAAAGAAATCAAAATAAACCCGGAAAAGTGTTTAACAGCAAGATACCAAAGATTATTAAAAATTAAAGTAAAAAACATTCACAAACATCACAAATCATTATGATGACAATGCCATGAACTTGGTGACTAAGGCTATGTTCACACGGCTTAAAATGGGCCATATTTCGGTCCGTAATTACGCGCCGAAGTGCGATAATTACGGGCTGAAAACGGCCCATTCATTACGGTAATCCACAGTTCTCATAGAGAACTATGGATTACGTCTCCTCTCCCCGCTCGGCGAATCCGCCGGGGGGGGGGGATAATTGACATGTCACTTTCTAGCGGCGTATATGCGCCGCTAGCAATGACTGTCTATGGGCCAGCGAAGTGCCGGCCCCCCGCTCGCTCCCCCGCTCCCGCCCCGCCCCCGGCCACACGGCTTAACTGCGGGGCGTAATTCCGCCCCGCACTTAAGCCGTGTGAACATAGCCTAAGAGTGTGCACTTCCTGTGTAATAAGCATTTAGCACAAACGTGACCTGTTTGTGTTTTTTGGAAAAGTATCACTGCAGTTTTTAATCCAGTGTCCTTTAACCAAAGCCAGAAGTATATTCAGTGGGAAGTACAATCCTTATTATTATATTTTCTTTTCTTTTTAAATCCATTCCTTGAAATACTTGAAATACACAAAAACTGCAGGATTTTTAGGAAAAAAAAAAAAAAAAGACTGTGAATGAAACAACTTTTAGGCCTCATTCACACATTGTTTTTTGCTGTTTTTGAGTAGCTTGAAAAAAACAAAAACCTTAAAGCAGCATTAAGTCTTTATTGTACACGCATTATTTTAGGCATTTTTGCTTTTTTTCCCTTTCTTACCTAATTATGTGTTTATCTGCTTTTAGAGATGTCTTTCTTGTATGTTATTCATAACAAATCATGTAAATTGTAGATCAGGACATTTATGGAACCTGCTTTGATAAGTAATATGAGAAAATGCTACAAAAAATGCAGCAAAAACGCAACACACCTTTGCACATGTATTTTTTTCATCAGAAAAAAACAGAGGACAAACCACCTGAAAAAACCTTCTCAGTTTGAAAAAACATCAATAACCCAAAAGTGGCACCCAACATAAGAAAAACCCCACGAAGAAAAAAGCAATGTATGTAGTGCATTTTATATTTCTCCAATGACTTCAAGTTGAAATGTGGCTGCAGCTATTTTCTGCACCAAAAAAGGAGGTAAAAACACCACAAAAAAGTTGCATTTTTCACAAATTTTTCTGTTTATGACTCCGGCATAAAACAGTTTTTAATAACATATACACTACTCACAAAAAGTTTGGGATATTTGACTTTTGGTTGAAATTTCTGGACACACATAAAATTTCTTGAATTTTTTTTTAAATTAACTAAATGAGACCATCTCGTAACTTTAGAATGCACATGTTCAACTGTTCAGTGTTTCAGTACTTTTTGCAAAACCTGCTGATTTCTAACAAGGAGCTTAATGGCAAAATTCACAACAGATGTTTGAATCCCGGAATCGGCCAATAAATCTAGGAAATTAATTTGACATCATGAGACCAAGACAACACCTTACATTTGATCAACAGTACCTCACCATTGCGAGGCTTCAAGCAGGATGCTTTCAGGCGGAAGTGGCCACTGAGTTTAGAGTGTCATCAGCCAGTTGTATCACAGCTACAGAGACTGGAAGAATCACAGAAAGGCAAAGAAGTGGACATCCTTTGGCTCCATCACACACTGATGACTGCTTCATTGTAAATAATACCCTGCAGAACTAGATGATGATTGCCACACAACTCCAGGCATATTTAATGAAGACAAGAGGCAACCAAGTGTCACATCAGACCATTCATAACCATTTACATCACACTACCAGACACAGGCATCATCATCTTGCATGGGCCAGGGAGTTGATTCACTCAGAGCAGAAATGATGGGCGCCGGCGATACTGGAGACGTCTAGGAGAGCGCTGTGCATCAGCCACTGTAGTCACCAGATGAGCCGGTGGTGGTGGTTGAACAGTGTGGGCAGGTGTGTCTAGTCAATACAGAACTCGCTTACACTTTGTGAATGGTATAGTAACAAGCCTCTAATTCTTGAATAACATCATGAATGTAGTCATTGTGGCAACACAGGGCTTATTTCATCTTCATGGATGACAATGCTCAAGCTCATTGAAGTTGCATCATTAGGGTACAGCTGTTGGAGACCTCAAGTGGAGGGGCCTGCACTTTCTCCAGACCTGAACACCCTAGAAAACCTGTGGGATCAGCTGGGTCGCTGTGTAGAAGATTGTAACTCTGTACCTCTAAACTTCAGTGATCTGAGGGGCACCCTTCAAGAAGAGTGGGATGCCTCAGCAGTCAATAACTTGACTTATGAACAGCATGAGATGTCATCGTCAAGCTGTAATTGATGGTCAAGGCCACTAAACACATTATAGACACATTGACATTTTTGATGCTGTATACCATCCAATGTTGTTGTTTTTTGTTTCATTAAATTGTTTGAGGTACTAAGACTTAAATGGCCTACTTTCAGGATAAAATATCACTGTAGCATCACAGTTATATGCTTTCCATAAATTTCACCCAAAAGCCAAATATTCCTAACTTTTTGGGAGTAGTGTATATGGCATAGGCAGCATTATTGGTTGGTCACACATGATGCTCTAAAATCATTTCGTTTTTCTGTGAAAAGATAAGAGATAAGTCTATGATTTAGATTTTATACCACTGCGCTAAAACAGCAAATATTGTGCAAACAACGAGTGCTGTGCAGGCAACAACTGTATATCTCAATCCTTGATGACAGAATACCAATCTGTGACCCAACACAACTCCCTATCACAAATCTCCAAATACAGTAATTGCACTTATGAAAATAGTGGCAAAGTATGACTCACCTATTAGGCCGTGTTCACACGGCTCATTCAAGCCGCAATTGCGGGCCGGATCCCGCCCGCAATACGGCTTGAATAAGGGCCGGGGGCGCGGCGGGGGAGCTGCTCGCCGGCCCCATAGACTTGCATTATCCACGGCGCGTATTGCGCCTGGATAATGTGCATGTCACTTTCTCCCCGCCCAGCGGATTTGCCGAGCGGACAGGAGCAACGGAATCCACTGTTCTCCATGAGAACTGTGGATTACCGTGATGACCGGGACGGATTGGAGCCGTACTGAAGCGCAAATCCGGCGCGCAGTACGGCTCCAATCCGCGCCGAAATAAGCCGTGTGAACATGGCCTTACAGGCAAAAGGACCTTCCCATTGATTCTGTGCTTAATAATCCCATGTAGAAGCAGTGCTGTCTTTACTAACTCCTAGTCCAATGAGAATACAAGCATGCGTACTGGCTGGCCTAGCGGTGGATCACCCTTACAATGGAGTCCTCCCTGATGAGGGAACATGCTTGTTCCGAAAAGCATCAGTTGGTAGTTTGAGGACTCCGTAGTAAAGGTGACGTCACCGCTAGGCTTGCCAGTCAGAGAAGCGGGCACTACCGGCTGGAGTGCACGCTTGTACTCTCACTGGACTAGGAGTCAAGACAGGCAGCACTGCTGCTACAGTGAAGGAAATAATTATTTGATCCCTTGCTGACTTTGAAAGTTTGTCCACTGACAAATACATGAACAGTCTATAATTTTAAGGGTATGTGAATTTTAACATTATGAGATAGAATATCCAAAATAAATTCCAGAAAATCACATTGTATAAATTATATAAATGTATTTGCATTTTGCTGAGAGAAATAAGTATTTGATCGCCTACCAACCATTAAGAGTTCTGTCTCCTACAGACCAGTTAGATGCTCCTAATCAACTCATTACCTGCGTTAAAGACAACTGTTTTAAATAGTTACCTTTATAAAAGACTCCTGTTCACAGACTCAATTAATCAGTCAGACTCTAACCTCTACAACATGGGCAAGACCAAAGAGCTTTCTAAGGATGTCAGGGACAATATCATAGACCTGCACAAAGCCGGAATGGGCTACGAAACCATAAGTAAGACGCTGGGTGAGAAGGAGACAACTGTTGGTGCAATAGTAAGAAAATGGAAGAAAAACAAAATGACTGTCAATCGACATCGATCTGGCTCAACGTGCAAAATCTCACCTCAGGGGTATCTTTGATCATGACTAAGGTGAGCAATCAGCCTAAAACTACACGAGAGGAACTTGTTAATGATCTCAAGGCAGCTGGGACCATAGTCACCAAGAAAACCATTGGTAACACATAACGCCATAATGGTTTAAAATCCTGCAGTGCCCGCAAGGTCCCCCTGCTCGAGAAGGCACATGTGCAGGCCCGTCTGTAGTTTGCCAATGAGCACCTGGATTATTCTGTGAATGATTTGGAGAAGGTGCTGTTGTCAGATGAGACAAAAATTGAGCTCTTTGGCATTAACGCAACTCGCCGTGTTTGGAGGAAGAGAAATGCTGCCTATGACCCAAAGAACACCATCCCCACTGCATGGAGGTGGAAACATAATGTTTTGGGTGTGTTTCTCTGCTAAGGGCACATGACTACCTCACCGCATCAATGGGAGAATGGATGGAGCTATGTACCGTAAAATCCTGAGTTACAACCTCCTTCCCTCCTTCAAGACATTAAAAATGGGTCATGGCTGGGTCTTCCAGCAAGACAATGACCCATAACATACAGCCAAGGCAACAATGGAGTGGCTCAAAAAGAAGCACATTAAGGTCATGGAGTGGCCTAGTCAGTCTCCAGACCATAATCCCATAGAAAACTTATGGAGGGAGTTAAAGCTCTGAGTTGCCAAGCGACAGCCTCAAAATCTTAATGATTTAGAGATGATCTGCAAAGAGCAGTAGACCAAAATTCCTCCTGACATGTGCGCAAACCTCATCAGCAAACTTACAAAATCAGCAAGGGATCAAATAATTTTTTTCTTCACTGTACATGGGATTGCTAAATACAGAATCAATGGGAAGGTCATTTTGCATATAAAAGGTGAGTCAAACTTTGCCACTGTTTTTATAAGTACAATTATTGTGTTTGGAGATATGTGATATGGAGTTGTGTTGGGTCACAGATTGGTATTCTATCATCAA
This sequence comes from Phyllomedusa bahiana, assembly GCA_025379985.1. Classification (NCBI taxonomy): domain Eukaryota; kingdom Metazoa; phylum Chordata; class Amphibia; order Anura; family Hylidae; genus Phyllomedusa; species Phyllomedusa bahiana. The sequence continues at coordinate 17,890 of JAODAL010032116.1, read as the reverse complement.
GGATTGAAATATATCGTTGTTTTCTGTACAGCACTTGCTGTTTTAGCACGGTGGTATAAAATCTAAATCATACTTATTCACTTTTGTGCTTCTTATGAAGTAATTAGGGTTTTATTGCAGAATATTGCACCTTTAAGATAAGTCTTTAGTAGGGTGAATGCTGTAAGCGGAGCCGCCCCTTTCGGGGCGATGTCTCCATTGTCAGGAAGGGTAAAAAGAGGGTGAGAATAGGTATTTAATAATTTCCTTTGCTCTAAGTCCCCTCTGCTAAGTTTTTATCAGTGGTATATACATAGTGGATTATAAAGCATCTGAAAGATCCACTACACAAACCGTATACTAGACGGACCCTTCTTTTGGGATCCCAGGATTTCCTTGTCATCTGATGGTCATCTAAGTGCGAGTTGGCTTTTTATAGTCATACATCCATCCTGGTATCCTTTTGTTTTTAGGCTATAACGTAAGGTTTTTGTGGGAGAGTATCTTTTAATTATACAGTAATAAAAGTTATATATTTAGTTGAGTTTGTTCTCTTGCAGTGATAGGTTTTTATTGCAGAGTTACCCTGCTACATCCACTTTGGTGCAAATACTTTGGTTATTAAGAGATAAATCTAGGCACAATATATTTCATTTACTCCAATTCGGAAGTAAAACATTTGTCATTGTAATGAATGATTATTACAAAGATCCTCTTAACTGAAAAAGCTGCATGTCTATAAAGATTGCGTTGTTAGAACTTAAGTACTGATTTTGTCATAGACAGTGTTGACGCCAAATGTTAATGCACCCTCATTACTCACGTAACTGTTTAAGCATTAAATTTTACAGGAAAGTTTAAGCCTAGTAAATAGAAACATATTTGCACACAGACTCACAAAGCACAGATATTGAAACCTTGAGCTTTATGCACAACACCTTTTCCATCACATTTTTTAACATTTATAAACCAACTAAAAAAGGCATAAAAACTGCCCAAAATCGTTAAACATCACATAGACAACTCTAAGTTTTTGTGTCGTACTTGTTCTAAATCGAGGTCTACATATACAGGAAAAAACTTCAAAAATACTAAGCCAAACATGTGGTGTCCTGGAAAAAAAAGGGCAGAAGCAAGCTCAGGTGCATCGTACATTGCAGAATCCCATATTTATATATTCACTACAAAAAGCCCCAAAAATGCCCAACAAGAAATGATCTAAATGCATCCATCCTTAATGAATATGCTGATTAATTCTTTAGAATTTAATAAAAAATATAAACGAGTATGTTGACTGCAGACCTCTGCCGAGTGATGTGAGGTGAGGTGCAATAAGAGTGTCTTAGACCTACACAGCAGCCTCTACCTATGGAAGAGTTACTTAACACACATAGTGTATAGGTTAGAAAGACAACACATTATCTAAAGCTTATCTTTCAAGTATAATACAATGATGTTAAGAGTGGTGCATGAAGTGTTGATTTAGTACGGTAACAATGTGAGTGAATAGTGCACACACTCACCACGCTGATCCAGAGGAAGAGTCACAACCAGCTGCTTGAAGGACAATAATAACACTGCTTGAAGTATATGAAAGCTATGTGTAAATGCAGTTCTATGGCTTGAGGGTTGTTTAGTATGGTGAGGTTAATGGTAACTGTGTTTGTAAAGAGTTGTATATAACGTGTTCGTGTCAGTATGTTTGACAGCTCTATTCAAATCCTACTTTTAGCAGTGCTCCAACTTTGGTATGCAAGGGGAGGAGTATGGGTGCATATACTGTATAAGTGTATATATAGCCCTATCACTATACAGTAAGGACAGGTGTTGTCACAAGGTCATAATAACTGGTCTGCCACATATCGTGGTATCTTCTTTCTACCTTTATAGTGACACAACATCCTGTTGCTTCTGGTTGTTCAATAAATATTATAGAACTTCTTAATTTACCTTTATTATAAAATCCCAAAGTGTCAATTCAATTTAGTCCTAGAGTTGACTGTCCAGAAGTTTTGTAGTTCTTAGTTTCACCTGAGATTTTGACAATAAGGAGGAACCTACTCTTTGTGTCAACACATCAGAGGTGACCACAGAGGTGGTGGGAGAGTAAGTGCAGATCCTGGCATCTTGCTCACTCAGGACACTTTGTAGTGTACATTGAGCATGCTCACTTTTTACACTGACACCTGATGTACAGATCATGAAAAATGTAAAAACCAGGAAACCTGAGACAACACGCCAAAATGATTAAAACACCACCTTAGGAACTGATTCAAGATATTTATTTTATCGGAAAAACCCTTTAAAGGGAACCTGTCACATAGATTATGTCCCCCAAGCTAGTGACAGACCTACTGTTTCCAGCACTGTGTCCCTTATTCTGTAAGATGCTGTAGTTTTAGAGCATTTAATGATCAAATCTTATTCATGAGCAGGCGTTAGCCATGCCCACCAAAGGCTAGCCCCTGCCCACCTGACAGTTATTCACATGTTTCTACCTATTCAAAGTAATATGTCAGTCAGTTGTGGTGGTTGGGGCGAGCCTCAGGTGGGCGGTTTTTAAAAAAAAAAAAAAAAAACTGACTGACTCTTTTAAAAACTGCAGATTTGAGCACTAAATACTCAAAAAATACAGCATCTTACAGAATAAGGGACACAGAGCTGGAAACAGCATGTCTATCACTAGCTTGTGCTGTCCTTAGCAAGGGGGGCAAAAATTATTTGACAGATTCTCTTTAAGAGACTGCATGCTGAAGTGTGTGACAACATTAACCAAACAGAAAATAGAAGTGTACAAAAAAGGATGACACTACTCAAATAGGTAATAATATAAAGTGTATAATAAATACTAAAAATACAAAAGAAAACTTGATCCACTATTAACTTACACAAAAAAATTGTGCACTAATTTAAAATATACAAAATTATACATGATCACACCACACATGATACTTTGAAACAATACAGCAACAAAACATAAGCACCTTAAGCCATGCAGTCACTTAAAGGGAATGTGTCATCAAAAAATGACTTATTGTTTAACTCACGTCTTAATGTTAAACACATTTTTTTAAGACTTTTTGTTTATTTTTTTTTTTTTTATTTCCTGCAGTTTTCACTTTGGCCACTAGGCCTAATAGTAGTCTGACACTTCCTGTTCTGTAGAGTGAGATTTTCAGTAGTCAGCTCATTATCAGCACAAGCAGGGTTAACACTGTGGTGACACCAATGTGTATAGATAACACAGGATCCACCAGTCACAATTAGAGACAAAGTTCAACCTCTCCCCTCCCTGTACACTGACTTCTTCCCAGGTCACAGAGCATGCCTAGAAAACTCGCTTATAGAAGTCAATGGGACTGAGTCAGTCCTAAGGCTTCTATGCATGAAGCTGCTGTAAAGCATGTCTCTAAATGCTGTTAAAGCAGTGCAGGCAAGAATGCTGTCCTCACATATATGGACGACTGAATTGAGAAATCTACAATCAGAAAATAAAAATGGTGAAGAAGAAAAGAAAATGGATCAGGGTCTTGATTTAATAAGTAAAAGGAAATAGCGACAGTTTCATTTTAAGATAACTTGTTTGGCTGACAACTATTTCTGCTAGCTTCAACCTAAAGGTGCCTGCTCGGATCGGATTAGCATGAGTGTTCATTTCAATGGATAGAAGGGGGAAACCGCTGTTAAACACCCTTGGCTTACCTTCCGCAGGATCAAAAGATTAGATGGGATACAATACTAATTCCTTTCTCCCGTCATCAGCTGTTGACAGGCAATCAGCAGGTTACCCTGCATATTGGCAGGTTCTGTCAACTTTTCTCTTATTGGTATGCCAGCATAACAGGCAGTAACACCAAACAGCCCTGGTGGACTTTGTTGGGCCAGAGCTATGTACACAATAATAATCTTTGGAATGGCAAAAAATTCAATAAAATATAGCTTTTATTAAATTATCATTAAAAAATATAGTATATCAAATCTTAAAATATCTATACAACACTAGTTTTTGGAAATTGCATTATACAGTATTTTTCCACCACTTGTTACCCTTTTTTAACACTCGGTGTGGTTTAGATTTTTAAGTTTTGATAACAAATTTTTTTAATGAAATTTTAAATAAAAGCTATATTCTATAGAATTTTTTGCCATTCCAAAGATTATTATTGTGGACATTTTGATTGATGCTTTGGATATTCACCTTGTGACCTATGAATTATAGGCGTGGATTTTGAAATTACTTGGCCAGGGCTATCAATATAAAACTATGACACTGTCGACCATTCACTCCTCCTACACATCCTCTCCTCCCTCGGCATCACAGACTTGGCCCTTTCCTGGATATCCTTGTACCTCACCAATAGAACATTCAGCATCTCTCACTCACGACCACCCCGCCTCTCACCCTCGTCTGTTGGTGTCCCCCAGGGTATTCCTGGGCCCATACTTTTCTTTACACCCCGGCCTGGGTCAGCTATAGCATCACTGGCTTTCAAAACCCCCGTATGCTGTGACACCCAACTTACATCTTCCCGGGCCCGATGTCACCTCTTCTGTCCCGGATACCCGACTGTCTTTCATCCATATCCCCCCTTCTTTCCCCCCCGCCTCCTAAAATAAAATGTGGTTAAAACTGAATTTATCATCTTCCCCCCATCCCACTATCCCTCCACCGTCTCCTATCACTGTCAACGGTACACCTCTCACCGCTCCACAGTCCACTGCCTTGGGTAAACTTTTTCTCTAATCTGTCCTTCAAACTGCACACTAAACCCCTTTCCCCTGCCTGTGACCCCCACCCGAAAAAATCCCCCCAATTCGTTCATTCCTTAATTTGAAACAAAAAAGCGGTCCATGCCCCCCGTCATCTCCCGACTAGACTATTGCAACATTCATCTCTGTGGCCTCACATCTAGCACTCTCGCTCCCCTCCAAACCATCCTTCACTCTGCTGCCCGTCTTATCCACCTCTCTCCTCACTGCTCCTCCTCTCCCCTCTGCCAATCCCTACACTGGCTGCCCAGTGAATCCAGTTCAAGTTACCAACCATGACCTACAAGGTTCTCCATAACCTCACTCTGCCGTAATCTCCAGATACCTCCCCTCACGCAACCTCCGCTCCTCACAGGACCTTCTTCTCTGCTCTCCTCTTATCAGCTCTTCACATAACCATCTCCAAGACTTCTCCCGTGCTTCACCCACACTTTGGAACTCACTGCCCCAACACATCAGACTCTCTCCCACTCTCAGCAGCCTCAAAAGCAGCCTGAAAACCCATCTCTTCAGGATTGCCTATAACTAGAGATGGGCGAATTGATTCTAACGAAGTGGAATTCGTTTAGAATTTCAGGAAAACTTCGGTTCGGAACGAAGTCGAACTTTGGGGTACTTCGGGTGAATGAAGTGTGCTTTTGATTGATAAAATGGCTGCGAGCACATGGCGCTACATGGGGCAAAGCACTCTGGGAGGAAGAAGGGCATAGCCTGCATGACATGTGCAGAGGTGAAGCCAATCAGAGACCGGCGGGATTCTGTGACGTCACCGCACTATATAAGTCCGGGCGCGACGCCGGGAGCTCACACTCCTCTCACTGTGCTCATCAGGGAAGGTGCTGCCGTGGCTGATGGCTCTTGCTGAAGAACTGATTTTTATATAGCGATTTCTGTGGGGTGTCTCAGCTTGTCTCAGAGACTGTTCTCTTAATGTTTTATTTCTAATTTTTTGGGGTATTGGATCTGAAATCCAGTGTGCGTCCACTGCAGCTGCATATACATTCAATATCCAAGTGGGATCTAAGCCAGTTCCTGTTGTATTCATTTAAAGAAACAGCGTTTTTAAAATACAAATACCACTTCATTTTTGGCTGCTCAATTCTATTGCGCAATTTACATCCAGGGGTTAATTAAGCGTTGTTTTGCTGGTGTGCTGACCCCAAGAAACCGTCTTTTTCAACGCCAAAATATATCAATTTTTCCTGTAGCCTAATTCACAAGCAAAGGTTAATTACAACTGTATCTCTTGTTGTGTGGCGTAGAAAACACGCAATTGTAACACGCTACAAAGCTACTATTTTGTGCGGCTCAATTCTTTGGCGCAATTTACATCCAGGGGTTAATTAAGCGTTGTTTTGCTGGTGTGCTGACAAAATAAACCGTCTTTTTCAACGCCAAAATATATAAATTTTTCCTGTAGCCTAATTCACAAGCAAAGGTTAATTACAACTGTATCTCTTGTTGTGTGGCGTAGAAAACATGCAATTGTAACACGCTACAAAGCTACTATTTTGTGCAGCTCAATTCTTTGGCGCAATTTACATCCAGGGGTTAATTAAGCGTTGTTTTGCTGGTGTGCTGACAAAAATAAACCGTCTTTTTCAACGCCAAAATATATAAATTTTTCCTGTAGCCTAATTCATGTCCGAAGGTTAATTAAGCCTGTTTGTACTTTTACATTTAGTAAAACACACAGTGTTTTTAAACGGCACATACAAGTAAATTTTTCCTGGCCATTTGTGGAGCGCAATTTATATCCAAGGGTTACCCAAGCTTGTTACTGGGTTCATTTGGAGTCAAAAACAGGGTGTATATTTATCATATACAGATATCATCATCAAACAGTGTCTGTACATTTAAGAACAACAGTATGTCAGCCCAGAGAGGTGGCAGGCTCTGCACCTGCGAGTGGCAGTGGCACAAACATTCCTGGAACAGGCCCAGGTCGCAGCACAGCAAGGGGACGTCGCAGCAGGGGTCACTCGGTGAGGCCACAACTGCCGCTGTCATCTAGCGGCCGTGTGTTGTTCAGCAATCCAAGGGTTCTTGATTGGTTGACTAGGTCATCCTCTTCCTCCCAGATGACATCTGACAACCCCAGCCAAGAGTCGGTGGGAACCTCAGACACAACCCTTAGTTGGCATGGCCCAGGAGCGGGTCAGCGGCCCTCACCTGTCCTCAGCCCGCCTCTGTCCCATCCGGTTCCCTCAGCCAGAGATCTACTATGTGGTCTGGGCTCAGCGCCACTATATAGCGAGGATGAACAATTTGAGGAGGGCAGTCAGCAGCTACTTGGCAGCGAAGAAATGGGGCCAATATCCCCTGCTTCTTGCAGTAGGCGGCAAAGTATAGATGTGGAGAGTGGCATGGGAGGTCATGTTGTGAGAGGTCAGCCTTGGCATACCAAAGGGACTGGTGATGAGGACAGCAGTGACGATGAAACACAAATAGATGATGATGTAGCCGACCGCACTTGGGAGCTGGGTGAGGCAAGGGCTTCATCATCGTCAGGAGAAGAGGGCGTCAGCTTGCGCGTCAGGCAGCAGCGCAGCCAGCAAGTGGGTCGTGTGGCCGTGAGTCAGCAGGATAGCAGCAGTGTGAGGTCGGGAGCCAAGCGGCCAGGGGGATAAAAAAATCTGCTTCGCAGGTCCAAGAAAGTAGCGGCACAGGGGCTCAGCGAGGCAGCGGCGGCAGTAGTCACTCAGTGCGGAGCGTTGGCGGTAAAATCCGATACTCGGCGGTGTGGCAGTTCTTTGCTAAGACACCGGAGGAGCCGAATATGGGTATATGTAGAATCTGTGGGCAGAAAGTGAAGCGTGGCCAGGGAGCTAACGTTGGCACCACGGCCCTGTGTCAACACATGCAGCGTCACCATCCGGTGGCCTGGGAGAAACGTGGCTCAGATGGGGTGGTCCATCCTTCTGCCGCAGTAACAGCAGCAGCAGCGCCCAGTGGCTCGCATGCCATTGCAGCCAGTCAAGGCTCCACCACCTCTGCAGAAGGGAGCTGTTTCTCTTTGACATCATCTGCCGGTCCAGATGCTCCTGCTCCTCGCTACTCATGGCGCCAGCAGTCGTTCAGCGAGGCGATTGCAAAGAGACAAAAAGTATGCGTCCAACCATCCTAAGGTGCAGCAGCTGACCGTGCTCCTGTCCAAGTTGTTGGTATTGCAGTCCCTCCCTTTCCAAATGGTGGACTCAGCACCATTCAGAGAACTAATGGCTTGTGCCGAGCCGAGATGGAGAGTTCCAAGCCGTAATTTCTTTTCCAAAAAGGCAGTACCAGCACTTCATAAATATGTAGAACAGAAGGTGGGTCAGTCATTGAGCTTTTCAGTTTGTTCCAAGGTGACGGCAGCGCGGAAGTCTGGAGCTGTAACTACGGTCAGGGCCAGTACATGTCCTTTACGGCCCACTGGGTGAATGTGCTTCCTGCCCAGGCACACCAAAAACTTGGACAGGAGACGCCGCTTTCTCCTCCACGTTGTCAAACTGCTGCACCTGCGCCAATGTCCGCCTCCTCCTCCTCCACCATCACCACCATCTCAGCCTCCACAAGTACTGCTCCATCATACCACATGTGTAGGGCACAGCGGTGTCACGCAGTTCTACACCTGGCTTGCCTCGGCGAACGAAGTCACACAGGGGAGGAACTGCTCCGCGTCATGCAGCAAGAAATCGATGTGTGGCTTTCTCCGCGCCAACTGCAAATCGGAACCATGGTGACGGACAATGGGAGGAACATGGTGTCCGCGCTGCACCGAGGAGGGATGGTCCATGCGCCTTGCATGGCGCACGTGTTCAATCTGGTTGTGAAAAGGTTCCTGAAGTCTTCCACCGATCTTCAGAAGATTCTGAAAATGGCCAGGAAACTGTGCATGCACTTTATCCATTCGTACAAAGCCAGGAACACCCTCCTCGAGTTGCAGCGGCAGAACGGCCTCCCCCAACACACTCTGATATGCGATGTTTCCACCCGCTGGAATTCCAGCCTGCACATGTTGGACCGACTGTATGAACAGAGAAAGGCCATTAACGATTTTTTTGATGATCCAGGCAGACAGAAGTACTCCCCTGTGTAACGTTGATGTCAGCCAGTGGCAGCTCATGCGTGACACCTTTCCGTTTGTCGAGGCCATTTGAGGAGGCGACGTTATTTGTCAGTCGCCAGGGGCTACGGGATGAATAACGTCATTCCACTGCTTCATGTCCTGGAACAGATGCTGAAAAATCTGTCTGGGCAGGGGACTGGAGACGTGGCGACTACATCTCGTGGCCACATGAGTCCGGTGGGGACTGAAATGGAGGAGGGGAGGAGGACATTGGAGCAAAAGCATTGTCTGGTGAAATGAGTGGATTTTCTACCCAGGTGACAAGAGAGGAGGAGCAGGAGCAGCTGGAGGAGGTGGATGGAGATGAGGAAGATTAGGCAGATGACCCCAAGCACAGTGGCAGTATACAGTGGAAATGGAGGCAGGGAGCCCCTTGGAGTCACTTGTGCAGATGGCCCGCAGCATGCTTATTTGCCTGGCTAGTGACAGCCGAATAGTCAGCATCCGGCAGAGGGATGACTTCTGGCTCTCCACCCTATTGGACCCTCGCTACCGGTCCAAAATGGGAGCCTTTTTCCCAGCTATTGAGAGGGAAGAAAAAACTCAAATACTATAGGGAAATCCTCCGTAATCAGTTGGCCGCTGCCTATGTGCGGCATCCCCCCTCTGACAGGTCTGCCCGGGGGGTTTCCTCAGCGCTCACGTACTACTGCTGCGGCTGCTGGGGGAAGGTGGGGGGGTAGGAGCAGTACCAGCTCATCAGTAGTAAACCTAAGTCTGGAGTCACTGATGAGCAGCTTCCTTCACCCGCCTAGTGAGGAGGGCAGTCGCCAGCAGCAGCAGCAGCAGGACCTGGAGCAGTCCCTGAACCAACAGGTTGTGACCTACTTGGACAGCACTCTGCCACCTCAGTTAGAAGATCCGCTGGACTACTGGGCAGCCAAACTGGATGTGTGGCCGCAACTTGCCGAGTTTGCAGTGGAAAAGCTGTCCTGCCCGGCCAGTAGTGTGGCATCAGAGCGGGTGTTCAGTGCGGCGGGGGCCATCGTTACCCCAAGGAGAACCCACTTGTCCACGGGAAATGTGGGACAACTGACCTTTGTCAAGATGAATCAGGCGTGGATCGGCCAGGATTTCCACACACCAATGCCTTAGGCGTCAGTCTGGGTTCAAACTACCTGCCTCAGCCACTATTCTGATGCCGCCACCCGCCTGATGCCACACATCTGCTGCCAGTTTCTCCATCTGCCTACCACCATCTTTACCAGGGACTGGTATTGCCACCTCAAAACTCTGTCATTGTGCCACTCTATGACCTCATGCTGCTGCTGCTGTTGCCATGACATCCACACTGTGTCATTGTGCCACTCTCTGACCTCATGCTGTTGCTCCTGCCGCCGTCACCTCAAATCTCTGTCATTGTGCCACTCTGTGGCCTACTCCTTTTTTTGCCACCTCCAGAATTTGTCATTGTGCCACTGTCTGACCCCATGCTGCTGCTGTGGCTGCTGCCATGTCCTCCACACTGTGTCATTGTGCCACTGCCTGACCTCATGCTGCTGCCGCCGTGACCTCCGCTCTCAGTCATTGTGCCACTCTGTGGCTTTCTCCTGTTTTGCCACCTCCAGAATGTCATTGTGCCACTCTCTGACCTCATGCTGCTGCTGTGACTCCTGCCGTGCCCTCCACACTGTGTCATTGTGCCACTGCCTGACCTCATGCTGCTGCCGCCGTGACCTCCGCTCTCAGTCATTGTGCCATTCTGTGGCTTCCTCCTGTTTTGCCACCTCCAGAATGTCATTGTGCCACTGCCTGATCTCATGCTGCTGCTGTCGTGACCTCCACACTGTGTGATTGTGCCACTCTGTGGCCTAATACTGTTTTGCCACCTCCAGAATGTCATTGTGCCACTGCCTGAAACTCATTTCTGCTGCCACCGTGACCTCACACTGTGTGATTGTGCCACTCTGTGGCCTAATACTGTTTTGCCGCCTCCAGAATGTCATTGTGCCACTGCCTGATCTCATACTGCTGCCGCCGTGACCTCCACACTGTGTGATTGTGCCACTCTGTGGCCTAATACTGTTTAGCCGCCTCCAGAATGTCATTGTGCCACTGCCTGATCTCATACTGCTGCCGCCGTGACTTCCACACTGTGTGATTGTGCCACTCTGTGGCCTAATACTGTTTTGCCGCCTCCAGAATGTCATTGTGCCACTGCCTGATTTCATACTGCTGCCGCCGTGACCTCCACACTGTGTGATTGTGCCACTCTGTGGCCTAATACTGTTTAGCCGCCTCCAGAATGTCATTGTGCCACTGCCTGATCTCATGCTGCTGCCGGCGTGGCCTCCACACTGTATCATTGTGCCACTCTGTGGCCTAATACTGTTTTGCCGCCTCCAGAATGTCATTGTGCCACTGCCTGATCTCATGCTGCTGCTGTCGTGACCTCCACACTGTATCATTGTGCCACTCTGTGGCCTAATACTGTTTTGCCGCCTCCAGAATGTCATTGTGCCACTGCCTGATATCATACTGCTGCCGCCGTGACCTCCACACTGTATCATTGTGCCACTCTGTGGCCTAATACTGTTTAGCCGCCTCCAGAATGTCATTGTGCCACTGCCTGATCTCATGCTGCTGCTGTCGTGACCTCCACACTGTGTGATTGTGCCACTCTGTGGCCTAATACTGTTTTGCCGCCTCCAGAATGTCATTGTGCCACTGCTGATCTCATACTGCTTCTGTCGTGACCTCCACACTGGATCATTGTGCCACTCTGTGGCCTAATACTGTTTTGCCGCCTCCAGAATGTCATTGTGCCACTGCCTGACCTCATACTACTGCCGCCGTGACCTCCGCTCTCAGTCATTGTGCCACTCTGTGGCTTCCTCATGTTTTGCCACCTCCAGAATGTCATTTTGCCACTGCCTGACCTCATGCTGCTGTGGCTGGCGCCGTCACCTCCCCACTCTGTCACTAATGTTGCCACCTGAGCTCTCAGCTTGTTTTTTTCCAGCTGTCGCTGCCATGACTTTATCAGGCTACATTCCCGCTTGAGTTTTTTGGTCTGTTTTGCCCTCTTAAGTGCCAGGGAATTTTTTTAGTGAAGGCGATTCTAAGAGTGGCGGCAGTCATGTGCGTGTCATACTAAAACACAACATTGTATGAGGACCAAACCAAGCTCCCTCTGCATATTTAAGCATGGCACAACGTTCTACAGCACCCTGCAGGCTCTGTGCAGCCTGGAAATAGCTGCTTTTTAACGCGATTTGTGCCGAAGTAATTCGGACCGAATTTATTTTTGTCGGAAAATTCGGCGAAGTGACCGAATCGAATTTTTGAGAAATTCGCCCATCTCTACCTATAACCAACAATAACCCCGTTGCACTGTTCCATCCCACAAACATGACTGCCCCCCCACCTTCTGTCTCTTCCCTAATTCTCTGTAGACTGTAAGCCCTCATGGGCAGAGCCCTCTCTCCCACTGTAGCAGTTGTTAGTCATTTATTGTCACTTTGTAATTGTTTGACCCATGTTATTTATGTACCCGCCTCAAATGTACAGTGCCCTGGAATCTAGGGCGCTCTAAAATAAATAGTAATAATAATAACTATTAGCTCTGGCAATTGCAATGCCATGCCTAATGTTCTTCAAGAATTACCTCTAACTGCTGACATACATTATAGCGGTATTTCCATCTTGGACATTTATAGCATATCCTCTTTACACCTATCCTTGTTTTTGCTGTGGCCACAACGATCGAAGAGGTGGCTGTGCCTGTGCTTCTATGAGTTCTAAATACAGCCAAGTAAGGCTACATTCACATGGCTGATTTTCAGTGTTCAATCCTTGCCCGAAGTCCACTTCTCAATTTGAGAAATATGCCTCAATTGACATGTCAATTCTTTTTCAGTGCTGAGAAGAAATAAGCGCAGAGGAATAACAGTTTTGTATGAATGACGCTGATTTTACATTAGAAAAATTGCAGTCAGATTGGACTCCGATTTTGAGGCAGATTCAGTTTCCAAATCAGCGCTATGAACATACCGTGAGGTTGTTCGGCTCTATTTGGAACTCCCAATGAGGCATACGAAGCATGCGCAGCCACCTTTCTGTTTGCTGCAGTCACAGCACATAAAATGACATGGGAAGAGGGGTAGGTGGTGAGGAAAGGGCAAGGTTCTCTATTTTCCAAATATGTTTGGTACCCAGAGGTGGGATCTGCATCTATCTTCCTGTAACCATGCCACGGGTGTCTGATTTGGGAATAACCCTTTAATATGCCTTTACATTAGCCCCTTCCTGATGGACGGTCATAATAATATGGCTCTAAATTGTTTTTCCTCCTTAATTTTTTTTATTTTTCCACCTACATAGACACATGAGTGCTTTTATTTGGCGGGACAAGATGTACTTTCTAATGGGGTTATTCATATTACTATAGATTATACTGGGGAAAGGCAAAAAAATTCTAAGTGCGGCAAAATGTGAAAAAAGTACTTGCGCCATGTTTGCAGGAGTTTTTTTTTACGGAGTTCATTCTTCGGTAAAAATGATGTGTTATCTGTATTCTACAGGTTGATACACATCCGGTAATACCAAACATGTAGGGTTTTCGTTATGTTTTGGTGGTGTAAAAAAAATTCCAAACATTTTCTTATTTTGAAATTTGCGCCGTGGCGCCATTTTGTACGAACAATAACTTTTTTGTGCTAACATCTACAGACATCAGTAAGGCGCCATTGTTTGCGGACTGAAGTGTACTTTTTATTGCTAGCAGTTTGGAATAAAAGTGATCAAAAAAGTTGCATGCAGTCCAATTTATATGGGACGTGAAATGACCAAAAAAAATGCAATTTTGGCATTTGGAATTTTTTTTCTTCAACGGTGTTCAGTGTACGGAATAAATGAGGTTATATTTTTATAGATCTGACTTTTTCGGACACCACGATACCAAATATGTGGAACTTTTTTATTATTTTATTTTTTTTTATTTGTAAAATGGCGAAGGTGATTTGAACTTTATTTACTTCATTTACTTTTTATTTTTATTTACTTTAACTTTGAGTCCCCCTAGGGCGCTTCACTACTAGGGTCCGTGATTATTAATACACCCTAATGCATTGTCTATGCAATGCATTAGGGTGTACCAAGATGGCGGTTTCACCACTTCCTGCCTGGGGACAGAAGTGGGGTGATTCAAAACATGGCAGCAATGGAAGCCTTCACAAGGCTGTCATGTTCAGCCATTGAATCCCTGCAGCTACACTGCGGGGGCACCGATCCGAATGAAGAACGGTGCGCAGCACCGTTTTTCATTCATTTAGACTGTAACTGCCGGGTGTTAGCTGCAATTAGCCGCTAACACCCCGTAGCTGCGATCCCACTTCAAAGCCGCTTACCGGCGCTATGACATACTCATAGGGGTGGGTTAAAGCCTCTTTTAAACATGTTATTTTTGTAAAAATAATTCCTGAACCAAGTTCACATAGGCTCAAAATAGTACCATCTGTGTACCTTTTAAACAGATTAAAGGAAATCAAAAATAGTTCCTTTGAGGAAGACCTTAAAGGGGTTTTGCTACAAAGTAAAATTGATGTGGGAAGCTTAACAAATTAAATAATAAACATTTTCACCATTTACTATTAAAACATTTCTACCATTTTTGTTTTAGCTGCTACCTTAGTGATCCATAGTGTACAGCTCATCTCTATGGGATGAGATCAGAGCTAAGAGCTCCTCACATGCTCAGACATCACCTTTCCTCTCAGGCAGCTACAGTCAGTCTCCTCCCTGCTAAGTAAACACACATACTCACTGCTGAGCGTGTGAGGAAAGGCCTGGTGATGTCAACCTTCTGAGTCACATGGTATGCAATTCATTCATATCACACACGCCCCCTTTTGAGCACGCAGAGCTGAAGAGCTGGATACAAGAAGTATGAAATGAGTTCTGAACAAAACCCCTTTAATATTTCTCAGCTTAATTTTAAAAAAGTCAGTAGGTTAATAAGATCTAGAAAGTAAACCTGATATGTTGAATATGCTGCTCTGCAGTGGGGAAAATAAGTACTTGACACACTGGTGATTTTGCAAGTATTCCCATCTACAAAGAATGGAGAGATCTGTAATTTTAATCGTAGGTACACGTCAACTTTGAGAGAAAGAATCTAAAAATACTCTAGAAAATTACATTCTATGATTCTGAACTAATTAATTTTATTGCACAAAATAAGTATTTGATCACCTACTAAGCAAGAATTCTGGTTCTCACAGACATGTTAGTTTTTCTTTAAGAAGCCCTCCTACTCTGCACTCATTATCTGTATTAACTGCACCTGTTTGAACTCGTTACCTATATAATAGACACCCGTCCACACAATCAATCACACTCCAACCTCTTCATCAAAGAGCTAAGGACACTAGTGACAAAATTGTAGACCTGCACAAGGCTAGGGTGAGCTACAGGACAATAGACAAGTAGCTTGGTGAGAACACTGTCTGCGCAATTATTAGAAAATGGAAGAAATACAAGATGACTGTCAACCTTCCTCGGTCTGGGGCTTCATGCAAGATCTCGCCTCATTGGGTAAGGATGATTCTGAGAAAGGTCAGGAATCAGCTCAGAACTACATGGGAGGATCTGGTTAATGACCTGAACAGAGCTGGGACCATAGTCTTAAAGATTACCATTAGTAAACACTATGCCGTCATGGATTATAATCCAGCGGAACATGCAAGGTCCCCATGCTCACGCTAGCATGTCCAGGCCAGTTTGAAGTTCGCCAATGACCATCTGGATGACCCAGAGGAGGCTTGGGAGAAGGTCATGTGATCATATGAGACCAAAATGGAACTTTTTGGTGTTAACTCCACTCGCCATGTTTGGAGGAAGAAGAAAGATGAGGATTGGGCTGCTCTTCTGCAATGGAGACACAACGACTGCACCGTATTGAAGGAAGGATGGATAGGGCCATGTATGGCGAGATGTTTGGCAAACAACCTCCTTCCCTCAGTAAGAGATTGAAGATGGGTCATGGCTGGGTCTTCTAGCAAGACAGTGACCCAAAACATACAGCCAACTAAAGAGTAGCTCTGTAAGAAGCATTTCAAGGTCCTGGAGTGGCATAGCCAGTGTCAGGACCTGAACCCAATCGAAAATCTTTGGAGGGAGCTGAATTTCATTGGACAGTCCCGAAACCAGAAAGATCTGGGGAAGATCTGTATGGAGGAGTGGCAAAATCCCTGCTACAGTGTATGCAAACCTGGCCAAGAACTACAGAAAACATCTGACCTCTGTAATTCCCAAAAAAAAGATTTCTGCCCCCAAAATTATTAAGTTGTTTTTTTATTGTTTCAAATATTATTTCAGCAAAAAAATTTGAAAATTTAAAATTTTTTAAAGATCTTTAAAATTTGTCAGGGACCCCCCTGCACCCCCGTCCCGGGTCGGGGCCCCGTCCGTTTTTTCCGACCCCCAGCGGCACCCCGTCCTGAAAGTGGGGTTCGGGGTCCGTACCCCCTTTTTCGTGGGGGTTCCCCAAATTACCCGCCCCCGGACCCTGCCCCTGTCCCCCTTTGGCCCCGGGTTTGGTGCGCGGCGCCCCCCCCGGTTTGGGCACGGCGCGCCAGCAGTGGGAAATTTAAAAGGGACAGTGCCCCGGTTTAATTGTCATTGCCGGGAAATGTCCCTATTTAAAATTTGGCCCCTTCCTGGTGGCCCTTTTCCAGATCCTTGGTTTATATCCAGTTGGGGGAAAGGTTTCCCAAGTTTTTTGTGTTTGTCTTGCCTATCCGTTGTTAAACCCAACCTCGAGCCTACCCTTTACCCAAAACCCAAAACCCTTTCCGCCAGGGCCCCGGGCCTCCTGCCTGTCCCCCATACGAGCCTGCCTGCCGATTCCCTTACCTCGCCCACCCCTTTGGCCCCCACCGCAGGCAAGCCCCGCCAGTGGAAGCGACCCGGTGACTCCCGCCGCAGCAAACCATCCCGGTTTTTGGCGGGTTGGGGAAAAACCGGGACCCCCCACTTTGATTTCCGGGTCCCTGGTGTGGGCTTACACCATCGCCTCGGTGGTCCCGCGGATCCACCACCCCAGACCCTTACAACAATTTTGATGATTTTTGTATTTTTTTTTTCAGATTCTGTCTTTCAAAATTTTAAATGTAACCCCCCCGGGGCAGACCTCTCCATTCTTTGTAGGTGGTAAAAAAATTGCAAAGTTAAACCCGTGTATCAAATACTTATTTTCCCCACTGTATATGCTAGAGCAGAAGGGGCTAAACAGATTGAGGTTTGTAGGAATAGTTTTTTTTTTAACTTGGGGAAATTATTGATTTAGGGTCAATTTTTTTTTCAAAATTTTAGGTGTCCAGTGGGTAGTCTCACTCCATGATTGACAGCCTTATCTGTATGAGCACGTAAACAGGATAGTGAAAGGGAAAACTTTTAAAACAAAACATTCTTTTTCTAGTTCTACCCGACCTTTTTTTCCCCCCAAAAAATATAAATCAATTTGCTTAGCTCCTCCCCTCTACAATTTCAGTATGTTTAATGTGACAGGTTTTTCCTTTTTAAAAAGCGGTGAGATAACCCTAAGCTATTTTTTTATACTAAGTATTTTTGGGGAGTTGGAAAAATTTTTCAGTAGCCCCAAAAGTCAACCCCCGGGTTTTTAAGAATTGGAAAGAGAAAAAAATGCTTTTTTGTTTTTTTTTTACTTCATTTCTAAAAAAGTGCTTTTTTTGAAAATTTTTTTTTTTTGATTTTTGATCAAGGTTAAAATTTTGGGTTTAATATCAGTGGGTTTTGATTCAGGTCCCGGGCCCCAAACTAAAATTTTTTTTTGGAAAATTTTCATAAAAGATGTTCCAACCCATTTCATCTGCATTTGGGTAGGTTTAGATTTTATAGGGAAATTTTGGTAAGAGACTCCCCAAATTTTTAAAAATGTTGCAGGGTTTGTCTGAGCTACCCGTGGAACCCAACAGAAAACCCCCTTCCAGCAACATATTTATAAATTTGCAAATAAAAATTTCAATGATTTACCCAGCAAGGGCACCCAAAAAAAAAACATAGGGTACA
>JAODAL010032115.1:0-47433 GCA_025379985.1 Phyllomedusa bahiana | reverse complement strand
CATATTTAAAATTTTTTTGGGTCAGGTAGCAGGAGATACACAATAATCATGGTCCTTTGGAACAGAAATGTGGCTTCTAAGAGGCATTTCTCCCTCACAATTTTTAACAGTGGCTGAGAAGTCATATTTATAATTTTTTGGGGTCATGTTGCTGTGATATACAGCAATAATCGTGGTCCTTTGGAACAGAAATGGGGCTTCTAAGTGGCATTTCTCCCTCACAATTTTTAACAGTGGCTGAGAAGTCATATTTATAATTTTTTGGGGTCATATTGCTGTGAGATACAGCAATAATCGTGATCCTTTGGAACAGAAATGGGGCTTTTAAGTGGCATTTATCCCTCACAATTTTTAACAGTGGCTGAGAAGTCATATTTATAATTTTTTGGGGTCATGTTGCTGTGAGATACAGCAATAATTGTGGTCCTTTGGAACAGAAATGGGGCTTCTAAGTGGCATTTCTCCCTCACAATTTTTAACAGTGGCTGAGAAGTCATTTTTATAATTTTTTGGGTCATGCTGCTTTGAAATGCAGCAATACTACAAGTCCTATTATAAAAAAAATGTTGTTTCTAACAGACATTTGTTCTTCACAATTGTCCAAAGTGGCTCAAGGGTCATGCTTTGAATTTAATACAATTAAAAAAAGAGAAACAAAGACATGGTGGGATTCCATCCAATTTTAAAAATGTGTTTTCTAGAATTAAACTACTAAAAAACTTTCATGTACAAAATAGCTGTTAAAAAAATTCCTCTGAATTGTACAAGGGAGGTACAGGAAAACTTGACCAGATGTAGGTTATTCAGAGGACATGGAGTATGGAGCACGGACAGAGAACAAAGTACAGAGACAATTTCCTCCAGCGCGTTGAGTAAAATAGAAAAAGAATGCAAGAAAAAGGCACCTGGGTGGAACAGGGCGTTAACCCCAGTATTTCCAAGTGAAGCTCAATTGGTCCGCTTCATACGGGGGGCAAGCGCTACCCAGGACAGGGACAGTATATGTCCAGTGAAACTAAAATGGTGGTTGAAAGACTCCTTTTTCCGGCACTTTTAAATGTGGGGGCATGCAGGTTTAGGGGCTCATGCTGTGGCCCAGGACAGATATAGTCAATGTCCAGTGAAACTAAATGGTGGTTGAAAGACTCCTTTTTCCGGCACTTTTGAATCTGTGGGTCAGTCCGGTGTAATGGTCATTCTGCGGTACAGGACAGAGATAGTCAATGTCCAGTGAAACTAAAATGGTGGGTTAAAGGACTCCTTTTTTCAGCACTTTTTAATATGGGGTCATGCAGGTTTGGGGCTTCGTGGCTGTGCCCAAGGACAGGTATAGCTCAATGTCAGTGAAACTAAAATGGTGGTTGAAAGACTCCTTTTTCCGGCATTTTTAAATGTGGGGTCATGCAGGTTTGGGGTCATGCTGTGGCCCAGGACAGGTTTAGGTCATGTCCTGTGAAACTAAAAAGGTTGGTTGAAAGACGCCTTTTTTCCGGCACTTTTTAATCTGGGGTCATGCAGGTTTGGGGCTCATGCTGTGCCCAAGACAGGGGACAGTATTATGTCCAGTGAAACTAAAATGGTGGTTGGAAAGACTCCTGTTTCCGGCACTTTTAAATCTGGGGGTCATGCAGGTTTTGGGGCTATGCTGTGGCCCGGAACAGGTATAGTCAATGTCCAGTGTGAAACTTAAATGGTGGTTTACAAAGGACTCCTTTTCCCTGGCACTCTTAGTTCTGTGGGTCAGACAGGTTTTAATGGTCATTCTGCGGTACAGGACATATATAGTCAATGTCCAGTTCAACTAAAATGGTGATTGAAAGACTCCTTTTTACGGGCACTATTTAAATCTGGGGGTCATGCCAGGTTTGGGGGGGCTCATGCTGCGTTCCAGGACAAGGGATATTCAATGGTCCAGGTTCAGAAGTAAGAGGTGGTTCAATAATCATACTGCCTTCTGGCACTTTTTTAATTTTGTGGTGATGCAGGCTTTAAGGGTCAGGCTGTGGAACAGACAGCATAGTGAATGTTGTGTTTTTTTTTTTTTCCTGTGGCTTTTATAACATAAGTGTGGTGCCTAAGATGTTAGCACGTATCCATTGACTTTTCGATGTTAATTCCAGCTTCTCCAGCCTGTTTGGGTGTAAGAATGAGGTGTTGTTGCTCTCCCATAGACTTCAATGGTCATCGCTCATACTCGACTGCTCACACGATATCTTGTCGATGCATGGGTCGACTACTCGACCATCGACCGTTGTCCGTGGCCAACGCAATCGCTAGAGATGGTTGCGAATTCCCCGAAATTCATTTCGTTCCTTTTGCCGTATTTCTCGGCAAAAAACTAACTTCGTTCCGAATTACTTCGGCACCAATACGTTCAAATAAAAACAAAAGCTATTTTCCAGGCTGCACAGAGCCTGCAGGGTTGCTGTGAACATTGTGTCATGCTTATAGATGCAGAGGGAGCTTGGTTTGGTCTTCATACATTGTTGTGTTTTAGTATGACACCCACAGACTGCCGCCGCTCTTAGAAGCGCTTCACTATAAAATTCCCTGGCCACTTAAGAGGGCAAAACTGACCAAAAAAAAAACTTGAGCGGGGGGAATGTTGCCTGATAAGTCATGGCCAGAGAAAAGCTGGAAAAAAACATAGCTGAGAGCTCAGGGTGGCAACATTTGTGACAGAGTGTGGACCGGTGACGGCGGCAAAGGCCACAGCAGCATGAAGTCAGACAGTGGCACATGAACATTCTGCCGGTGGCAAAAAAACAGGAATAGGGGGTCACAGAGTGGACACAATAAAAAACAGTGTGGAGATCATCGGGCACAGCAGCATGAGGTCAGGGGACAGGGGCACAATGACAGCGTGTGTAGGTTCACGGCCATCAGCCCCACAGCAGCAGCATGAGGTCAATACAGTGGCACAATGACCGTGTGTGTATGTCACAGCAGCAGCCACCAGCAGCAGCTGCGGTCATAGACAGTGGGGCCATTGGAAACAGTGTGTAGGTCCACGGCAGCAGCAACAAGCAGCAGCATGAGGTCAGACAGTGGCACAATGACACAGTGAGGAGGACACGGCAGCAGCCACAGCAGCAGCATGAGGTCAGGCAGTGGCAAAATGACATTTGGAGGTGGCAAAAAACAGGAGTAGGCCACAGAGTGGACAACAATGACCAGTGTCTAGGTCACGGCAGAGCCCATACAGCGCATGAGGTCAGACAGTGTACAATGACACAGTGTATAGGTCACAGCAGCGCCACCAGTCGAGCAGCATGTGAAGTCAGACAGTGGCACAATGACACAGTGTGTAGGTCACGGCAGCAGCCAACAGCAGCAGATGAGGTCAGACAGTGGACAATGACATCAGTGTGTAGGTCCGGCCAGCAGCATGAGGTCAGGCACTGGCACAATGACATTCTGGACGGTGGGCAAAAACAGGATAGGCCAAAGAGTGGCAAAATGACTCAGGTGTTGACAGTTACGGCATCAACAGCAGCAGCAGATGAGGTCAGGGGGGGGGCAGTGGCACAACTGACAGAGGTGTGTAGTCACGCATCAGCCACAGCAGGCAGCATGAGGTCACAGCTTGGCACAATTTCACAGTGTGTAGGTCCCGGCTGCAGCCACAGCAGCAGCATGAGGTCAGGGACATGGCACAATGACACAGTGTGGAGGTCACGGCAGCCAGCAGCATGGAGGTCAGGCATGTGGCACAATTGACATTCTGGGGAGGTGGCAAAAAACAGGAGTAGGCCAAGAGTGGCACAATGACACAGGGTTGAGTTGACGGCATCCACCAGCAGCTGCAGCATGAGGTCAGGACAGTGGCAACAATGACAGACAGTGTGTAGGTCGCGGGCATCAGCCACAGCAGGCAGCATGAAGTCAGACCTTGTACCACAATGACAGTGTGTAGGTCACAGCAGCAGCAACAGCAGCAGCAGGAGGTCGGACAGTGGCATAATTTCCCAGTGTGTAGGTCACGGCCAAGCAAGCAGCAAAGGTCAGTCAGTGGCAACAATAATATTTGGAGGTGGCAAAAACAGGGAGTTAGTAGGGCCAAGAGTGGGACAATGGGAAGAGTGTGGAGGTCACAGGCAGCAGCCAACAGCAGCAGCATGAGGTCAGACACGTGGCACAATGACACAGGGGTAGGTCACGGGCGAGCGCAGCATGAGGTCAGCAAGTGGCATCAAATGACATTTGGAGGTGGCAAAAAAAAAACAGGAGTAGGCCACAGAGTGGGCAATGACTCTGTGTGGAGGTACTGGGCAGCTGCCACAGCCAGAGCATGAGGTCAGGACGTGGCACATGGGACACAGCTGGGGGGTGTTGGTAACGGCAGCAGCCCCAGGCAGCAGGATGAGGTCAGCTGTGGCAATGACATTCTGGAGGTGGCAAAAAAAACAGGAGTAGGGCCACAGATGGGACATAATGACACAGTGTGGAGGTTCATCGGCAGCTCAGCCACAGCAGCAGCATGAGGTCAGGGGCCAGTGGCACAATGACATTCTGGAGTTGGCAACAAAAAACAGGAGAGTAGGCCACAGATGGGGACATGAACAGTGTGGAGGTCACGGGCAAGGCAGCCACAGGGCAGCTTGGAGGTAGCAGTGGCACAATGACAGAGTGTGGAGGTGGGTGGCATACCAGTCCCTGGTAAGATGGTTGGTTGCAGATGGTGAAGTTACTGTCAGCAGATGTGTGGCATCAGGCGGGGTGTGGCGGCTCAGAATAGTGGCTGAGGCAGGTAGTTTGAACCCACCAAGACTTGACGCCTTAGGCATTGTGTGTGGAAAATCCTGGCCGAGCCAACGGCCTGATTCATCTGACAAAAGGTCTGGCGTTCCACATTTTCACGTGGACAAGCGGGTTTCCTTGGGGTAACAGATGGGCCTCCCGCCGCATGAAAGACCCACTCTGATGCCACACTTACTTGGTCTGGGCAGTGACCAGCTTCTCCACTGCGCAAACTCGGCAAGTTGCGGGCCACACATCCAGTTTGGCTGCCAAGTAGGTCCAGCGGTCTTCTAACTGGTGTGGCAGAGGGTGCTGGTCAAGTAGGCCACCACTGTTGGTTCAGGGAACTGGCTCCAGGTCCTTGCTGCTGCTGCTGGCTGGCGACTACCCTCCTCACTAGGGGGGCTGAAGGAAGCTGCTCAATCAGTGACTCCAAGGACTTAGGTTACTGCTGATGGAGTGGTACTGCTCCTACCCTCCCCACCCTTCCCCAGCAAGCCGGCGGCAGTAGTAGTACATGGGCTGAGGAACACCTGGTCAGACCTGGTCAGAGGAGGGACGGATGCGCACATATGGCTGCGGGCTCCAACTGATTACGGAAGGATTTCCGCTATAGTTATTTGAGTTTGTTCCTCCATCTTAATGCTGGGAAAATGGCTCCATTTGGACCGGTAGCGAGGGTCCAATAGGGTGGAGAGCCAGAAGTCATCCTTCTGCAGGGATTGCTGGACTATTCGGCTTCACTATGCCAGGCAAATTAAGCATGCCGCGGGGCCATCTGACAAGTGACTACGAAGGGGCTCCCTGCCGTCATTTCCACTGTATACTGCCACGTGCGTTGGGGGGGCTATTGCCTCGTCTTCTCATTCTCCATTCCACCTCCTCCAGCTTCTCCTGCTCCTCTCTCTCTGTCACCTGGGTTAAGAAATCCCACTCATTTCACCAGACAATGCTTCTGCTCCATTGTCCTGCTCCTCCTCCTCTCTCCTCCTCTATGTTCAGTCCCCACCGGGATCATGTGGCCACAGATGTAGTCGCCACGTATCCCAGCTCGCCTGCCCAGGACAGGATTTTTTTCAGGCTTCTGTTCCAGGACATGAAGCAGTGGAATGACGTTATTCTCCCGTAGTCCTGGCGACTGACAATACGTCGCCTCCTCGAAAGCCTCAACAAACGGCAGGTGTCAGCATGAGCTGCCATGGCTGACATCAAAGTACAAGGGGAGTGAGTAACTGCTGTCTGCCTGGATCATCAAAAATCGTTATGGCCTCTTTTCTTCTGATTCATACAGTTGGTTCCAACATGTGCAGGCTGGAAATTCCAACGGGTGGAAAATGCGCATATCAGCGTGTGTTGGGGGAGGCCCATTCATGCCGCTGCAACTCGAGGAGGTGTGGTGCCTGGCTTTGTAGGAATGGTTAAAGTGCATGCACAGTTTCTGGCCATTTTCAGGATTGATGAAGATCGGTTGGAAGACTTCAGGAAAGTTTTCACAACCAGATGGATACACACACTGCGCCATGAAGGGCGCATGGGACCATCCCTCTCGGTGCAGCTGCGGACTCCATTGTTCCTCCCATTGTCCGTCACCATGGTTCCGATTTGCAGTTGGCACGGAGAAAGCCACACATCGATTTCTTGCTACATGACGCGGAGAGTTCCTCCCCTGTGTGACTTCGTTCGCCGAAGGCGAAAGCCATGTGTAGAATGCGTGCCACCGCTGTGCCTACACATGTTGGTATGATGGGCAGTACTTGTGGAGGCTGAGATAGTGGTGGTGGTGGAGGGGAGGAGGCAGACTTTGGCGCAGGGCGCAGTTTGACACGGTGGAGGAGAAAGCGGCGTCACTGTCCAAGTGTTGGTGTGCCTGGGCCGGAAGCACATTAACCAGTGGGCCGTCGTTAAAGGACATGTACTGGCCTGACCGTAGTTACATGCTCCAGACGTCCGCGGCTGCTGTGCACCTTGGAACAAACGATAAGTTAAGGTACTGGCCCACCTTCGGTTCTACATATTTTGAAGTGCTGGTACTGCCTTTTTTGGAAATGATATTACGGCTTTGGAACTCTCATCTCTGCTCGGCAACAGCCAATAGTTCTCTGAATGGTGCAGAGTCCACATTTGAAAGGGAGGGACTGCAAGTACCAACCAACATGGACAGGAGCACGGTCAGCTGCTGCACACTTAGGATGTTTGGTACGCATACTGTTGTCTCTTGCAATGCCGCGCCGGAAACGCCTGCTGGCGCCATGAGGTAGGAGGAGCAGGAGCATCTGGACCGGGAGGATGATGGCAAGAGAAACAGCTCCCTTCTGCAGACGTGGTGGAGCCTTGACTGACTGCATTGGCATTGCGTTGGCACACTGGGCGCTGCTGCTGCTGCTGTTGCTGCGGCTGGCAGGATTGGACCACCACATCTGAGCACGTTTTCCCAGGCCAACGGTGAAGGTGACGCTGCATGGTATTGACGCAGGGCCGTGGTGTGCCAACGTTAGCTACATGGCCACGCTTCACTTTTGCTAACTGATTCTACATATACCCATATTCGGCGTCCGCCGTTGTCTTAGCAGAGAACTGCCACACCGCCGAGTATCGGATCTTACCGCCAACGCTCGCACTGAGTGGGACTTACTGCCCGCTGCCTCGCTGAGGCCCATGTGCCGCTACTTTGTGGGACCTGCGCAGCGGGTTTTATACCCGTGGCCGCTTGGCTCCCGACCTACACGGCTGCTATCCTGCTACTCACGGCCACCACCGACCCACTTGCTGGCTGTGCCGCTGCTTGAGCCGCAGCAGACGCCCCCTCATTTCCTGACGATGATGAAGCCCTTGTCCTCACCGGCTCCCAAGTGGCGGTCGGCTAACTTCACTCATCTATTGTGTTTTTCATCGTCACTGCTGTCCTCATCACCGGTCTTGTTATGCAGAGGCTGACCCTCACAACATGACCTCCCATGCCACTCCAACATTTATTCTTTGCCGCCTACTGCAAGATGCTGGGTATATTGGCGCCATTTCTTCGCTGTCCAAGGAGCTGCGGACTGCCCTCCTCAAATTGTTCATCCTCGCTATATAGTGGCACTGAGCCCAGAACCTCATAGTTGATACGACTGGCTGCACGGGGAACCGGATTGGGACAGAGGCGGGTTGAGGACGGTGAGGCCGCTGACCCACTCCCGGGCCATGCCACAAATAACGGGTTGTTGTGTTGACGTTCCCCACGACTTTTGGCTGGGGTTGTAAGATGTCATCGGGAGGAAGTGGATGGACCTAGTCAACCAATCAAGAACATTTGGGTTGCTTAGTCAGTACACAGCCGCTAGATTGACACGGGCAGTAGTTGTGGCCTCACCGAGTGACCCTGCTGCGACTCCCCTTGCAGTGCTGCGACCTGCTAAGGAATGTTTTGTGGCCTTGCCACTCGCAGGTGAAGAGCCCTGCCACCTCTCTGTCTGACATTATGTTTGTTCTAAAATGTACAGACAATGTTTGATGAAGATATTCTGTATTATGATAAATACACACCTGTTATTTGACGACAAATGAACCATTAGAAGCTTGGGTCAACCCTTGGATATAAATGGCGCTTCCACAGTGGGCAGGAAAAATTGTCTTGTATGTGCCGTTTAAAAACTCTGTGTATTTTACTGAATATAAAAGCAAAAAAAAAACACAAACAGGCTTAAATTAACATTCGTTTGGAATAGCTTCAGAGAAAAATTGTATTTTGTGGCGGTGGATAAAACACGGTTTCTTGGAGTCACCCAGCAGCAGAACAACGCTTAATTACCCCCTGGATGTAAAATGCGCAAAAGATTGAAGTCAGCCGGAAAAACTACTAGCTTTGTAGAGTGTTACAATTGCGTGTTTTCTACGCTACACAACAAGAGATAAAAATTGTAATTTAACCTTCGCTTGTGGGAAATTATGCTACAGGAAAATTTTTATTTTTTGGGCGGTGAAAAAAGACAGTCTATTTTTTCACCACAGCACAAAAAACAACGCTTAATTAACCCCTGGATGGAAATTTCGCAAAAGAAATGAGGAAGCCGGAGGAAACTACGAGCTTTGTAGCGTGTTACAATTGCTGTTTTCTACGCTAACACAATAAGAGGAAAAATTTGTAATTACCTTTCGTTTGTGATTAGGTACAGGAAAAAATTTTCTTTTTTTGTCGGTGAAAAAAAGACGGTTCTTGGGTCACCAAACAGCAGCAGAACAACGCTTAATTATACCCCTGGAAGTTAATTGCGCAAAAGAATTGAGTAGCCGGGATAACTACTAGCTTTGTAGCGTGTTCATTTGCGTGTTTTCTACGCTACACAAGAAGAGTAAAAATTGTAATTAACCTTCGCTTGTGAATTATGCTACAGGAAAAATTGTATTTTTGCGTGAGTGAAAAAGACGGTTTCGTGGAGTCACACAGCAGATCAGAACAATGTTAATTAACCCCAGATGGTAATAGGCGCAAAAGAAAATTGAAAAAGAGCAGCAGGAAATCTACTAGTTTGTAGGTGTTACCAATTTGCGTTGTTTTCTACGTACAAAAACAAGAGAATAAAAAATTGTAATTAAAACCTTCCTTGTGGAATTATGCTACAGGGAAAATTGTTTTTTTTGGCGGTTTTTGAAAGACGGTTTCTGAGGAAGTCATAACAGCAGCAGAACAACGCTTAATTACCTGGATGTAAATTGCGCAAAAGAATTGAGGCAAGCCCAAAACAATGAAGTGGTATTTGTATTATATAAAAAAACGCTGTTTCTTTAAATGTGATACAACAAGGACTGGCTTAGATGCCCTTGGATTATTCAATGTGCTGTGAGCAGATAGCATTAACATGATATGCACTGGACTTCAGATCCAATACACCAAAAAATCAGAAATAGAACATTAGAGAAGCAGGGTCTCTGAGACAAGCTGTACACCCCACAAAATCGCTGTATAAAAAATGAGTTCTTCAGTACAATCTAGCGCCTGGCAGCACCTTCCCGATCAGCTACAGTGAGAGCCGTGGTATTGAGCTCCAGCGTCGCGCCCCGGGACTTTTATATTTGCGGATGGACGTACAGAATCCCGACGGTCCTCTGTTGTGCTTCATCTCTGCACATGTCATGCAGGCTATACCTTCTTCCTCCCCAGAGTGCTTTGCCCATGTAGCGCCATGTGCTTGGCAGCCATTTAATCAATCAAAAAGCACACATCGTTCACCCGAAGGACCCCAAAGTTCGGACATCGGTCAGAAACCGAAGTTTTCCTGAAATTCTAAACGAATTCCACTTCGTTAGAATCGATTCGCCCATCTCTAGTAAATGCTCATCACTAGTCTTTTGGATCCGTTCAAAGAATGGACATGTCAATTCTTGATCCATTTGACACAACAGACCCTCTATTTAAAAGAAACGGGAGCTTTTCTGCTGCAGCTAAAACGCATCCAAACATGCACCTACCCGTGTTTTGGATGCGATTTACACAGCGCTTTTGAATGTGTTTTTCGGATCCAAAATGGATCCAAAAATAGATCTAACATACCATGTGAACACACCCAAAAAGTCCAAGTGCTACATGAGAGATGTTGCACAGTTGCAGAATACTGATGAAAATTGCACACACCTATCCATGAGGCGAACAATTGCTTAGTAAGAAATTGCACATTAAATAAGAACCAGTTCACACTAGTATTAGTATGCAGAGAAGCCAAATGTAATTGCCCCCCTCATAGATAGATGTGTGAGAAATTGTTCATCATTATTCTATACAGTACCTGTGCAACTTCTCCAATGTAGTATTTAGGCTTTCATTGTCTCCTACTGGGAATGTTATTTTGTCCTGTCTTTAGAGATGGGCGAATTGATTCTAACGAAGTGGACTTCGTTTAGAATTTCAGGAAAACTTCGGTTCTGAACAAAGTCCGAAGTTTGGGGTACTTCTCGGGAACGAAGCGTGCTTTTGATTGATTGATAAAATGGCTGCCGAGGCACCATGCGGTACATGGGGGCAAAGAACATCAGGGAGTAAGAAGGGCATAGCCTACATGACCTGTGCAGGAGATTGAATGCCATCCAGAGTCCAGCGGGATTCTGTTGACCGTCACCGCACTATATAGGTATCTGGGGCGCTCGGACCCTGGGAGCTCTACCGCTCTCACTGTACTGATTACGGGAAGGTGCTGCCACGGCTGCTAATGATTCTCTTAACTAATGTAACTCATTTGTTTATACAGCGATTTTTTGGGGGGTGTCACAGCTTTCTCAGAGACAGCTTCTCTAGTTCTAATTCTGTTTTTGTGGTATTGGAACTGAAGTCCAGTGTGCGTTCCAATGCAGCTGCACTTATACATGTTAAATGCTATCTGCTCACAGCACCATGGAATATCCTTGGGTTATCTAAGCCTGTTCCTGTTGTATTCATTTAATAGATAAAACAGCGCTTTTTACAATCCAAAATACACTTATTTGGTTGCTCATGTCTTTTGCGCAATTTACATTCAGGGGTTAACTTAAGGGCGTTGTTCTGCTGTTGTGGTCACTAAAAGAAACGTTCTTTCTTCACGCCCAAAATACATTTTTCCTGTGCATAATTCATAACCGAAGGTTAATTACAAGTTTTTCTGTTGTTTCTGTACCGTAAAATACACACCATTTAACAGGGCTAAAAAGCTGGTAATTTTTTTGGTTGCTCATTTTCTTTTGCGCAATTTACATAGGGGGTTGATTATGCATTGTTCTGATGGTGTGGTCAAAATAAAGGAAAACGTTCTTTTTTTCTCCACCAAAAAGGGACATTTTTCCGGTAGCATAATTCATACACTGAAGATTAAGTAAAAAATGTATTCTTGTTGTTGTTTTAGCGTAAAATACACGCCATTTTAAAACGGTACACAGCTAGTAATTGTTGGCAGCATATTTCTTTTGCACAATTTACATCTAGGGGTTAATAAGCGTTTGTTCTGCTGTTGTGGTCACTAAAAAGAAAACGTGTTTTCCTTTTCACCCCAAAATTTTTTTTTTTTCCTGTAGCACATTTCATAATCCGAAGGTTAATTACCAGTTTTTTCTGTTTGTTGTGTCCTGTAAGATACACACCATTTTAACACCACTACAAAGCTGGCAATTATTTGGCAGCATTTTGCTTTTGCGCAATTTACATCCTGGGGTTAATTAAGCGTTGTTCTACTGTTGTGGACTACTAAAAGAAACGTTCTTTTTCACCGCCAAAAAAGACATTTTTCCTTTAGCTTAATTCATACCAGAACGGTTCATTTACAAGTTTTTCTGTTGATATGTACCGTAATATTCACACCATTTTAACAGGCTAAAAAAGCGGGTAATTTTGGTTGTCATTTTTGTTGCGCAATTTAATCCAGGGGTTGATTTAGGCATTGTTCATGTGTTGATGGTCAATAAAGAATGTTTTTTTCACCACCAAAAATAAAATTACAGTTCCTGTAGCATAATTCTATAACCCGAAAAGATTAATTAAAAGTGTTTCTGTTGTCTGTTGTAGCGTAAAAATACAAGGCATTTGAAAAACAGTACAAAGCTGGTAATTGTGGGCAGATTTTTCTCCTCCACGTTGTTCAAACTGCGGCTCCTGCGCTAAATATCCGCCTCCTCCTCCACCACCTCCACGATCCTTCATCTCAGCCTCCACTACTGCTCCTTCAACCACATGTGTAGGGCCAGTGGTATGTCACGCAGTTCATACACCTATCTTGCCTCGGCGATCGAAGTCCACCAGGGGAGGAAGAGGAACTGCCTCCGCGTCATGGCAGCAAGGAAATCTTTGTGTTGCTTTATTCCGCGCCAACTTGCAAATCGGAACCATGGTGATGGCAATGGGAGTAACATGGTGGCCGCGCTGCACCGTGGGAGGGATGGTCCATGCGTCCTGGCATGGGCCACTTGTTGTCAATCTGGTTGTGGAAAAGGGTTTCCTGAAAGTCTTTCCTAACCGAAGATTCTGAAATGGCCAGGCACTGTGCATGCACTTTATCCATTTCCTAGACAAGCCAGAAGGAACACCTCCTCGAGTTGCAGCGGCCAGAACGGCCTCCCCCAAAAACACTCTGGGGGGGGGGGGGGGGCCTGCGATGTTTCCACCTGTTGGAATTCCAGCCTGACATGTTGGACGACTGTATGAACAGAGAAGGTAATAATGATTTTTTTGATGATCCGGGCGGACAGGAGTACCTCCCCTGTGTTGTAAACTTTGATGTCAGCCAGTGGACAGTCATACGTGACATCTGCAGTTTGCAGAGGCCATTCGAGGAGGGCAAGTTATTTGTCAGTCTCAGGACTACGGGATGATAACGTCATTCCACTGCTTCATGTCCTGGAACAGATGCTGATAAATCTGTCTGGGGCACGGGGACTGGAGACGTGGCGAACTACAATACTCGCGGGCCACATGAGTCTGGTGGGGACATGAACCTGGAGGAGGAGGAGGACATTGGAGTGGAGACGAATTGTGCAGGTGAAATCGAGTGGATTTTCTACAGGTGACAAAATAGGAGGAGCAGAAGAAGCTGGAGGGAGGTAGATGTAGATGAGGAATGACGAGGCGATGACCCGCAAGCACCGTGACAGTATACAGTGGAGATGGAGGCGGGAGCCCCTCGGAGTACCTGTGAGATGGGCATACTGATTTTCCTAAGCTAGTGACAGCCGAATAGTCTCCATCGGCAGAGGGATGATTCTGGCTCTCCACCCTATTGGACCCTCGCTAACCGGTCCAAAATGGGAGCGCCTTTTTCCAGCGCTGAGCGAAAATTGGACAAACTCAAATACTATAGTGAAAAATCCTTCCGTAGTTCAATTGGCCGCTGCTATGTGCGGCATCGTCCCTCTCTGACAGGTCTGACAGGGGGTTGCTCAGCGCTCACGTAACTTCTGCCGCGGCTGCTGGGGGAAAAGGGGGGGTGGGGTGGTAGGAGCAGTTACCATTCCATCAGTAGGAACCTATAGTTGGAGTCATGAGGAGCAAGCTTCTTCACTGCCTAGTGTGACGTGAGGGCAGTCGCAGCGAGCAGCAGGACCTGGAGCAGGTACCCAGAAACCCTACAGGTGGTGGCCTACTTGGACAGCACTCTGTGACCCCCAGTTAGAAGATCCGCTGGGACTACTGGGCAGCCAATACTGGATGTGTAGCCGCAAGCTTGCCGAGTTTGCAGTGGAGAAGCTGTCCGGCCCTGCCAGTGTATGTGGCATCAGAGCGGGGGTGTTGAGTGGACGGGGGCCATCGTTACCCCAAGGAGAATCCTCTTGTCCGGGAACATGTTGTGGATTCGGACTGACCTTGTCAGGATGAATCAGGCATGGATCGGCCAGGAATCCCACCACATACCAATGTAGGCGTCAGATACATCAGCATGACGCCTCTCCCAAACTGTGAGAAATGATTTGGTTTAAACTACCTCCTCAGCCAACTAATCTGTTGCCGCCCCCGCATGATGCACCACATCTGCTGCCAGTTTCTCCATCTGCCCCCAACATCTTTACCAGTGACTGGTATTGCACCCACCTCTCACTCTTGTTCATTGTGTCACTCTATGACCTCATGCTGCTGCTGCTGCTGCCGTGCCCTCCACCTGTGTTCATTGTGCACTCTGTGGCACTATCTCCGTTTTGCCACCTCCAGAATGTCCATTGGTGCCACTCAGTGGACCTCATGCTGCTGTGGCTGCCGTCGGCCTCCACGCCCTGTCATTGTGCACCTAGACCTCTGCTGCTGCTGTAGTGACCTCCACTCTCTGTCATTGTGCCAACTCTTGTGGCCTACTACTGTTTTTTGCACCGCCCAGAATGGTTCTTTGTGCCACTGTCCTGACCTCATGCTGCTGCTGTGGCTGCTGCCGTAACCTCCACACAGTGTCATGTGCCATTCGTCTGACCTCATGCTGCTGCTGTGGCTGCTGCCGTGCCTCCTCACTGGTTATTGTGCCACTCTCTGACTCATGCTGCTGCTGCCGTTACCACCTCTCTGTCATTTGTGCCACTCTGTGGGCCTACTACTGGTTTGCCACGCCAGAATGGCATTGTGCCATTGTTGGACCTCATTGCTGCTGCTGTGGCTGCTGCCGGGCCCTCCACTCTGTGTTTTTGTGCCACTCTCTGACCTCATGCTGCTGCTGCCGTCGCCTCCACCCTCTGTCATTGTGCCACTCTGTGGCCTACTGCTGTTTTGCCACCTCAAGGATTTCATTGTGCCACTGTCTGACCTCATGCTGCTGCTGTGGCTGCTGCCGTGTCCTCCACACTGTGTCATTGTGCCACTGTCTGACCTCATGCTTGCTGCTTGCGTCGCCTCCACCCTCGTCATTGTTTGCCACTCTGTGGCCTACTGGCTGTTTTGCCACCTCAAGGATTCATTGTGCCAGGTCTGACTCAGGCTGCTGCGGTGGCTTGCTGTGCTTTCGGCGTTGTGTCCTCCCACTGTGTCATTGTGCCACTGTCTGACCTCATGCTGCGTTTGCTGCTGCCATGTCCTCCACACTGTGTCATTTTGCCAATCTCTCTGACCTCCATGCTGATGCTGCCCTCACATCCACTCTCTGTCATTGTGCCACTCTGTGGCCTACTTCTGTTTTGCCACCTCCCAGTATGTCATTGTGCCACTTGTCTGACCTCATGCTGATTGCTGGGGCTGCTGCCGTCCCTCCACTCTGTGTCCATTGTGCCACTCTGTGGCCTTACTCCTGTTTTTGCCACCTCCAGAATGGTCATTGTGCCACTGTCTTGACCTCTTGCTGATGCTGTGGCTGCTGCCGTCCCCCCACTCTGAGTCATGTGCCACTCTGTGGCCTACTCCTTGGTGTTTTGCACCTCCAGAATGTCATTGTGCCACTCTCTGACCTTCATGCCTGCGGCTGTGGCTGCTGCCGTACCCTCCACTCTGTGCTCATTGGTGCCACTCTCTGACCTAGGCTGATGCTGCCGCCCTCCACTCTCTGGCAGTTGTGCCCCTATGTGGCCTATACTCCTGTTTTGCCACCTCAGAATGTTGTTTGCCACTGTTCTGACCTCATGCTGCTGCTGCCGTCACCCTCCACTCTGTCATTGTGCCACTCTCGGGGCCTTATCTGCCATTTTTGCCACCCTCCAGAATGTCATTGTGCCCTCTCTCTGACCTTCATGCGTGTGGCTGCTGCCGTCACCCTCACACTCTGTCACTGAGTTGCCACCTGAGCCCTCAGCTTGTTTTTTTCCAGATTTTGCTGCCATGACTTTATCAGGCTAAATTCCAGCTTCAGTTTTTTGGTCAGTTTTGCCCTCTTAAAGGGGTTTTGCCACGATGTAATGTTGACGTGGGATCCTCCAAAATGGGTTTTTAATTACTTTTCTATAAATATTATGTGATTTACAAAAATTGCTGTCTGAGAGAAGCTACAGCCTTCTACATGCCTTGGTTACTTCAAAGCTCTATTAGATACGCCCTGAAATGAGGCTGCTGTCTGCTGTGGCCGGGCTTGTGCTCAAGAGAGTCTTCTTATTTGTGAGACTGAGCTGCAGAAGTTTTTAAGGCACGGGATAGCAATATGTTTTCTTTTGTATACAAATAATCTAGTTGTGGGACTAGATACCTGCTTTATTTGATGACAGGGAAACAATGAAGATGCTTTCAAGCTGCTGTGTGGAGATTAGGTGTTGGCTTTTGTATATAGGAATCCACAAGTTTTGGTTTGTTTATTTCAGTGAACATGTCCCACAGAGATCCCTTATGCAGCTTTGTGCTCTGGCTGTGTGTGTTCTCTCTCTTTCAGCTCGTGGTTTGTTTACATTAGGCATCTATAGCAAGATAAGGTCCTCTGACCGTTGCAGTCTGAGGCTTGTGTCTTGCCAAGTATTGTGAATCCACTCTTGTACTGTTTTATTATTTCATTATGTTGTTTGGAGACGCTCCCTTGGAATTCCTCTCTCCTTCACTGGCCCCCACCCTCTCTCCCTGCAGCTTCATGATCAGCGGACTTGTTTACATCCTGCTCTCATGCTGACGGAGGTACGTAAAATGGTCTCTTGGCAAATCCCCTGTAAGTGCCCAGGGAATTTTATAGTTGAAGCGATTCTAAGAGGGCGGGCAGTCATTGCGTGTCATTACTAAAACACAACATTGTGGAAGACCAAACCAAAGCTCCCTCTGCATATTTAAGCATGGCACCACTTCTACAGCACCCTGAGGCTCTGTGCACCTGGAAATAGATGTATTTTAACGAGATTCGACGCCGAAATATAGAGGGAATAAGCATAGACAAAACAGACATTATTATAATAAAGCTATTGACAAATGAGACACGAGAGGGTATGTGAGGGCCCTGCTCGCAAGAGTTAACCAATCTATTTAGGGTGTATGGGTGAAACAAAGGGTGACAAGTGCTTGGTTTGAATGGGTCCCCAGCCATGTTTCTTACATAAATATGTAGGGTAGTACACATAAAAAGTGGATGAACCTGCCATCCCAACCATACATCTATATTACAGTTGTAAGTGCCTGTAGGGTGCCTAAAGTGCAGGGAATATTGTCGAATGTGTCGACAGTATTTTTGGGGGTTAACAAGTAGGGATCTTAATAGGCTTGTCGCTAAGAGGATGATGTTTTCAGAGTGCCCTTAAAACTGTGAGGGTTGTGAGTGGTGACCTGAATCACAGTTGTAGGGGGTAAAACATGTTCCAGAGGAATGGTACAATACTGCAAAATCTTGGGGGGGGGAAGGACTGGCATGGGAGGATCGGTATGAGTGTGAGGGTGTGTAATCTTAGATAGTAGCAGTGCGGAGAGAGCGGGTAGGTAGGGGGTAGACAGAGATGAGGGAGGAGGATGTAGGGGGGTCAGTGCTGTGGAGAGCACTTATGGGGGTGAGAGTGATGAGTTTATGTTGTAATCTCTAATGAATAGGCAGCCAGTGCAGAGACTGACACAGGGTAGAGGCATCAGTATAGCATGCTGGAAAAGAAAGACAAGCTGGCTGCTGCATTCAAGCAGATTGGAAAGGGGAGAGTGTACAGAGAGGGAAGACCAACAAGTAGTAAAGAAAAGAAAGAATAAGAGCACAATGAGAGTTTGAGTTGTTTTCGACGTGAAGAAAGGGATGGATCCTGGAGAAGTTCTTGAGGTGCAGGTGACAGGAGCGGGCAAGGGATTGGATATATGGGGTGAAGGAAGATCAGAATCTAGTATAACCCCAAGACGCGGGCCTGCTGCCGCCAGGAGTTATGGTGGTGCAAACACGGAGAGAGAACTAGCAGGGTAAGGGTGGTTAGTAGCTGTGTTGAGATGACTAAAAGTTCACTTTTAGTGAAGATTTTAGGTTTAAAGATAGTGAGAGGGACATGATGTCGAGGACAGCGGACAGACAGTCACTGGTGTTTTGTGAGGGCAGGAGTTTGATGTCTCGGGAGGAGGTGTTGTATAGTTGAGTGTTCGATCAGCATGAGTGGTACTTAAAGCCAAATCTGTGAGGTTTGGTCCAATGGGGGCTGTGTTAGAGTGAAAAGAGGAGAGGACCAGAACGGATCTGAGGAGAATCCCAACAGCAAGACGAAGTTTGAGAGGAGTTAGAACCAGAAAATGACGGACACTGATGGTGCGGGTCAGAGAGGTTGGATGGAGAATCCAAGAGAGAGCGGTCCTGTCCTGGATACGTTGGCCCTGGCATGGTGAGGAGGTTGTGGTGGATCCAAACATGTCAAATTCTGCATGAGAGAGAGTTCTAGATGGAAGCAGCGCAATGGCGGAATCTTACCCTGAGATTTTGCTATCAGGGAGAAAGGTACTCATTTGAAACGTTTGCAAGAGCCGTTTCTGTGGAGTGTTAAAGGGCGGGAAACTGATTTCAAGGGTCAAGAAGAAGAGATGTTAGCAGAGAGATAGGTGGATTAGGCGAGAGTAGATCAGCGTTCCAGGCTGCAGTTTGGAGATGAAGGGTAGGTTAGAGACTGGTCGGTAGTTGGCAGCACTAGGTTAACTTGCCCATTCCCTGGCACCTTTGGTCCCAGGGCACTGTCGCTCCAAGGTCACTTTCATATGACATCAATTTTGGTGCAGCAATACATAGCTTAACCCTAATGTGACAATGGGCTGGAAGTGACATCAGACAGCAATAACATCAGAGTGACAGCACTATAGGACCAGAATTGTCAAGGAATTTAAGTTAAGTTAATCTTTTCAAAACAATTAAAAACCCTAATCTCAATTTAGGTTTATCATTACAAATGCAAGTGCTTGGCTTTAGGTTGAAATTGACTTCATCGTGAATTTAAAGCACAATGCTTAGTAAGAGTAAAACTAAAGTGAAACAGGAAGTTAGGTTATAAAGCAGAAAATACTTATCTTCTCCAAAACAAAGTGTCCTTCAGGTCTGTGGATTTCTCATACAGGACCTCTTTAGCTCTTAAATAGTGCATTCCAAGAAGAATTTTGGGAAGCAAATATAAATCTCAGCACCAAGATTTAAAAAGAGTTGCTCAACTCTTTTTGAAATTCTTAGATTCAGGGGATGGCAGATTAAAAGGTGACCATTCACTGCAGGAGTCAAATGCACATAAAATGTAGACATATGATTTACTGCATTCACTAAGCAGAGTATCTTTCCAAGGGAAACTTTATGGTAGACATAACACAGAAACAAACAAAGTGAAGTTCTGCCAGTTAATATATGATTGCCAAAGGCTGGGGTACATAAATAACGTGCAAGATCTATAGAACAGCAAGTTAGACAAAAAAGCAGTGAAGAAATCTTTCCA
Source organism: Phyllomedusa bahiana (assembly GCA_025379985.1). Taxonomy (NCBI): domain Eukaryota; kingdom Metazoa; phylum Chordata; class Amphibia; order Anura; family Hylidae; genus Phyllomedusa; species Phyllomedusa bahiana. Next base: position 27,957 of record JAODAL010032115.1, on the reverse strand, counting down.
AACAAAACCGGAGGTCTATATTTATCTCAGCAATGTGAGAAACGCATAGATATCTACAGTATCTGTCATCTGTGCATTGCAAGGTTGTATATGCAACAATTTTGATCCATTCAAATAACTATTAAGGGCCGTTCACACGGCTTCTTTTGGGCACGGATTGCAGCCGTATTGCACGCCTTACTGCACTGCAATATGGTGCACTCAGTCCCGCCATTAGGTACATCCACAGTTCTCATAGAGAAACTGTGGATTCTATTCTCTCCTACTAGTCTGCGGAATCCCACGGGGCGGGGAGAAAGGAGAAATTGACATGTTCATTACCCTGGCGGTTACGCGCGTGATAATGAAAGTCTATGGGGCCGGCGGGCAGCGCCCCCGCCCCTTATTCAAGCCGTATTGCGAGTGGAATCCGTCCCGCAATTACGGCTTGAATAAGCAGTGTGAACCGGCCCATATTTGGACTAAGCACAAAATATGATACTAACCAGACTTGGACCAGCCCACAGGGGAATAGGAGTAACCCCCAGTGGGCACTTAAGCACAGTGATCCTGGAGATGTTTTTAACTGCATATGCATCCTCAGGAGATGCAGAAAAGCAGAAAAAGAGAGAAATAAAGAGAGTTTACGAGGCATGTACAGTCATTTACAGTAGCCGTAGGGAGGGCTCCTAAAAGAAACTCCATCAGTGGACCCAGAAACAGGTCAACTGATGGGCCCCTAGGATCAACACCACCTATGGACTCCAGGCAAACCAGTTTGACACTGATACTAACCTTAGCATGGTTTATATGTTCTGCAACTAATGTTTGTTTTAAAATAAGTACAACTGTGTTTGAATTTGTTGCTAAGAAAATATTTAAATCAGAGAGAGGATAAAAGCATATGACAGAACAAGAAAATGAAAAAGCAACAGGTGGCTAGACAACTGATGTTATAATAAAATGAACAAAAAAACGTAAATGATGAACACATTGAATGACAAAGTCTGTGTTAGTACATACAGTGTAACCATACTAAACTAATAAGAGTAGTGTTGCTTGAGTCTGTCCTGTTTGGTTCTGCACTGGTTTGACTGGTCTTGTAGACAAAAAAAAAATTACTTCAAGATGTCTTGAAAAGGAATTTTTTTCACTCTGGCCTAAATTCTTAATGTAACTATGACCCAAAATAGGGTTAAAGGAATTTTTTTTTTACTTGTTTTGAATTAAATTACTCAAAAACTCAAACACATAGCAATACTTACAGCTCAATGACTAGATAATAGACTAAACCCAGTAGGAGGCAATGTAAGCCAGGTTCAGATAACTAATGAACAGAAGCTCACACACCCATCCACTAGGAAGGCAAATGAATAATAAAAAAGTGCACATTGGATAAGTACCGTTTCACACCAGAATGCAAAGAAGTCACAAAATCATACAAGGGGAGACTGCATAAATGCAAAAATTCTGATAAGACAACTATTCACATGCCTTCTATGTATGAGGGGGTGGTTGATAGTATTATAATTGCATATAAATAAGGTGCACTTCACAAAATAGATGACATCATGAGGAAAGAATATTATGTGGCAATACTGAAGCGACATTTCAAGATATCAGCCAGGAAGTTAAAGCTTGGGCAGAAATGGAATCTTCCAAATGGAAAATGACCCAATGGCATTTACTGCCAAAATCTGGTTCAAAGTGGCTTAAGGATAACCAAGTCATGTTTGGAGTGGCATCACAAAGCCATATCTTCAATCCTATTGAAAATTTTAGGGTCAACTCTGAAAAGGCAGGTAGTGCGAGCAAGGGCGGGCCCTCAAACATGGCTCATTTCACCAGTTTCTGTCAGGAGGAATTGGGCCAAAATTCTACCAACTTTGTGAGAAAGCCTTGTGGAAGGATATCCAAAACGTTTGACCCAAGTCATACAGTTTAAGGGCAGTGCTACCAAATACTAATGAAATGCATTTAAACTTTTGACTATGCAGAAAGTAATAAAAAATGCTTTAAAAAAATATCTTTCTCACTGTTCTGACATTTGTCAAATATAAATAATTTTGATAATCCTAATTGACCTAAAACTGGTAAGGTTTATTCTGATTTCATGTCAGATAGTGAAAAAAACATGTATATGTATGTGTCGTTTTATGTAGTGTATGTAAACTTCTGGTTTCAACTGTAATGGTTGAAATCTCATGACCTAGGCAAGTATTTGCAGGCTAATAACCAAATCTCAGCAAGGGTTCAGAAATTGACTAACAGTAAAGCTGCAAACTAATACCTATTTGTACAACCTCTTTTTTTATGAGGATATACTGACAATGGAAGACAACAGAAAAGGGAGGACATAGATATCAGTCATGTTGGATTATCTCCATGCTGAAGTTTAGTGGTGGCCATACAACCAATCCATTTAAGTAGAAATAACATGCATTTAGTCTAGCTAAACTTGTATCTTTATGGGGGTATTGGGTATGATAAGTGCTGGCCAGTTTTAAAGTCACAATAATATAGTAATAAGTGCAAATTTAGAAAAAGAAATAGCATTTATTACATAGCAAGATATGAACAGTTAGAGGGTACATTTATTAACGGGGCTTTGCCAGTTTTCTGCCGTGCTTTGCGCCAAAAAATCTATTGTAGCCCTCTTCTATATTTGAATAGACAGTCGTATGCCTAAACTTTCTTAAATTCTTAAACTATATAAAATTAAATCATATACAATTCATGTAACATTAAATAATATAAAATTCATATAAAATTAAATAATATCCCAAAAAGTAAATATATCTCATGTCAAATTAATATGAAATGATATCATATAAAATTAATATTAAATTAAATAATATAAAATTATATAATCAATACAGCATCTACTATATATCCCGTTCTCAATCAGTATTTATGGAGTTATCGTAGTATTATCAGTGACTACAAACACATCAGAGCTGGCTAAAAGTAAAAGAAAAGTTGTTAGAATAACATGTAAGTGAATAGTAATAGTGATCTTGCTTGGCGCGCAACAGGTCTCTGAGACTTGTTGGTGTGCCAGCTATTGCCATATGTAGAATAAAGGCTGGGAGCAGGAAAGAAAATTCCACAACAATCGACATATGATTAAAATTTGTCTCATTTTACGTAATAAAAACGTAAAGTAAAAAATCATAACAGGTCTCTGAGACTTGCTGTTTGCCAAGCAAGATCACTACTACGATAGTTTCTATTCACTGAAATGCTATTCTGACACCTTTTATTTATTTCTAGCCTGCTGTGATGTGGTTGTAAGCAATGATAATACTATGCTAACTCTGTAACTACCCGACTGGGAACGGGATTCATGGTAGATGCTGTATTGGTTTAATTATTTTAGATTATTTTATTTCATATTAATTTACAGGTATATGTTTTTTTTTTATTAATTTGATGTGAGATAAATTTAAATTTGTGAGATATTATATAATTTTAGATCAATTTAATTTTTTTAATTATTTATTTTTATCTAGTTTAATAGTTAACATAAGTTAGCATGGTCTTAGCTGACAGGAATTCTGTGGAGTCTTTTCTTGTGCACCAACCTTACAATGCGGCACATTTAAGCTTTACGCCAACATTACCCTGCGCTCCACCTACGATATATGAACTGCAGTAGGATAGGTTCATACATACTGGCACATTCTACACTGCTCTAAATTATTTGTTTGGTGTTTATGCCGACATGGAATGGTTATGGTGATCTTGCAGATCATACAGGGTTCGTTGTTTTTGACAGTAGTAGAAAAAACATAAGGACCTAAAAGATTAAAAGATATTTTATTTCATAAAAAGTGTTATTAGTTCCCATGGTTCATAGTATGCTTGCAAATATAGCCCCCGACATTCAATGATGGTATTATCACTGCAATCAGTACTGATGCTGATGTTTTATGGGTTAAATAATTGTGATCGAAAAATATGTCATAGCCACCATCCCACAGTTCAGTTTCTGTGTTAATCTATTATTTATATAAATTGTCTCTCTCTCTTCCTCTCTCTCTCTCTCTCTCTCTCAATGTTTTAATATTTCTGTGTTATAAACCATACTCTCATCATCTAAGCATTGCAGGCCATATTTGTGGGAATGAGGGAAATTTGCAGGAGGAAATTGGGAAATCAGCAAACCAAAAAACTTGTTTTGTTATTCTGTTGTCTTAAAGCACCAGCAACATAGCAACAGTATGAGTGACATATATATACAGGGCTGCGCCAGTATTCAGGTGTCCTTTCAGCCCCAAAACTGGTGTAACCCTGTTCTCTTGATGTATGAGCAGGCACACTCCAAAATTATGCAAATTATGCGCCGAAGATGTGGCGGTGTTCTGCGGGCGTGTCGCACCACAACCATATGATTCTACATATTTATGACTGTAGAACGGCAAAATTGGGCACGTTACTGCTGGAACAGGTAGACCAAGTTAAAAGTGGTCTGCCTGAGTTGTCATAGTGGCAGGAAAGTGCCAAATCTATGACACCCCAGGAAAGGGTTCATACATTCTGGCGCATTCTACACTGTTTTAACCCCTTAGGGACCCGGCATTTTTTTGTTGTTGTTGACACATTCGATTTTCCCTCCTCGCCTTCCCAGAGCTATAACTTTTTTTATTTTTCCACCTAAATAGACATATGAGGGCTTTTATTTTGCAGGACAAGATGTACTTTCAAATGGTGTTATTCACTGTACTATATAATATACTGGGAAAGCAAAACAAAATTCCAAGTGGGACAAATTGTGAAAAAAAAGTATTTTAGAAATGTTTGTGGGTGTTTTGCTTTTACAGTGTTCAATCTTTGGTAAATATAATTAGTTATCTGTATTCTACAGGATGATATGCATCCAGCAATACCAAACATGTAGGGTTTCCGTTATGCTTTGGTACCATAAAAAAATTCCAAACTTTTTCTATTTTTGAAATTTGCACCACGGCGCCATTTTGTGCGACCAATAACTTTTTTGTACTAACACCTACGGACGTCAGTGAGGGTGCATTTCTTGCGGGCGGAAGTGTACTTTTTATTGCTAGCAGTTTGGAATGCATACAACTTTTTTGATTACTTTTATTCCATTTTTTATTGGACGTGAAATGACCAAAAAATGCAATTTTGCCGTTTGGAATTTTTTTCCTTCTACGGTGTTCAGCGTACGGGATAAATGATGTTATATTTTTATAGATCGGACTTATTTTATTGTTTTTATTTGTAAAATAAGGTAAGGGGAGTGATTTAAACATTTAATACTTTTTTTTTATACTTTAAAACTTTATTTCTTTTTTTTTTTACTTTAACATTGAGTCTCCTTGTGGTGCTTGACCACTAGGGGGTGCGATCATTAATACAGTCTAATGCATTGTATATGCAATGCATTAAACTGTACAAAGATGGCCTTTTCCCCACTACCTGTCTGCTGCCGGAAGTGGGGAAAACCAGGGCATGGCAGTGACGGGATCGTTCACAGGGCTCCCCGCTGCCATGTCCGGGCGTTGGATCACTGCAGGTATGCTGCGGCGATGCCAAACGCCCTGAAGATCGGTGCGCGGCACCGACCTTCATTCATTCAAACACCGCGGCCATCTTTGCCGCGGCATCTGAAGGGTTAAACAGCACGGGCGGGCGACGCTGCGCATTCGTGCTGTAACGGCCGGGTGTTAGCGGTGATTCGCCGCTAACCCCCGGCGGCTGTGCGGGGGTCGCAAAGCGATCCCCCTGCAAAGCCCCTTAGTTAACCTGGGACATATGAGTACGTCCAGGGTCCTTAAGGGGTTAAAAATATTTAGAAGTGGCCTCTTTGCGCCTAGATCATACATGTCACCCTACATGTTGCGGTACGTACAAGGCTGAAATATAAGATATGTAGAAGCATGAATAGAAAACCTTATGTACTACTTTTTTTGATTTGTTGCAATACAAAACCTCCTGTTGTATCTGTTTGAAATTGCTGAGAAACTTTTACAGAGATCATTTATTGTGCTATCATGCAGGAAAACAGACAAGTGGGATAAACAATTGCAGAGAATGGTCATCTACTGGTCTGTAGTCTGTAGCAAATAATAAATAACAGACGTGACATAACAAAAAAATATATATATCTGTTTCATTTCTGACCCTTCTGGCTTTGTAAAATACATCAAATATGAAATAAATGTAGAGTACTGAAATTAATGACAGAAAGTTCTCTAAGTAAAGTGGAGGAAAAAATGATGAACTCACTCAATGTTGAGGTAAATATTTGCGATTTAAATGAAACCAATTAGTACATTTTCCCTTGACATGGGAATGGTGCAGAAAAAGTGATGGTTTAGATAAAAAAAAATATATATATATATACATACACACACACACATCAGAATGTGTCAGTGCCAAAAAGAGATCATCTAGTATGCTATACTGTTCAATTTGGTTGATCTGGCATTTGAAGGAGTCAGATGTTTGCGATGATATTGAATAATAAGTTATGTAAGAATAAATTTTCATGTTTCATGTAAATTTCGGTTTTTGAAAAAATTAGGGAAGGGAAAAAACTTTTCAAAATTTGAAAATAAATTAGGGCTTTAGCAACACTTAATAATAGATGAATCATTGCACTGTGAGAATAGAAAACACACAGAATTATGTTGAACTTTGGAGGTTTACTGTATATATTTACAAAGTTAGTTAAAAAGGCATGTATCAATCAATTTCTGTATTTTGTATCTACAAACCCCAGTATATCCTGAGTAAGACAAGAGCACCCTTCAATTGGGATCATATTGCCTATGAAGCCGATTTAACTACATGGAGGTAAGATGTCAAACAGCGTCAGTATTATCTTTCCTGTTTGAATGAAAACATAATCACTCCAGTCCAGAAGGTGGCAGGATCACATAGTGACCTATGAGGTTGGTCAGCAGTGTTAGTCAGCTGCAGGACAGTGAAGGAGGGCAAGTTTTAGCCCGGGGAAAGGGTCTCTGTCTTTCCCAAAATTTTTTTTGGGTTTACAAGAAAAAAAACTAGTGTGCTTAGTGATTCTGCTGAGGTACCATACCTGCACAGGCTTCAGTGGAAAGTTTCTCTATGTCATTTGTATGTGCTGTCTCATCCACTTACTCTTCTGATGTATGCTATACCAATGAGAGGGTTTAAGTTTCTTCAAAGATTTTCAGAGGGTATGTTTGAATTGGCCCCATTTTTTACTTAAAAAAAAAACCATAATGTTGAATTTGCTTTTGGGACTTAAATCAAAAATATGAACCTTATCTGTATACAGCATACATTTACATAGTATACCCATAGAATATGTGCATCAACAACTAGCCACATCCCAAACAAGCTGATTAACATGTTCCTCCCATAAACAGCGCAAGTCACAGTTTGGGTGGGAAACACATAGGACGCCCTTGTCAAAAAAGGGCGCCAAAAACGTCGTTTTAAGGCCCCCGAAATGGGGTGTATAGTGCCCCTTTAATTGAAAAAATTCGTCACAAATCTGGTGTGTGGTACACCTTGCATAATATGATTGATACACCTAATCTAGACACATAACATAACTTAGGTGCATAGCATATCAGTGCTAGCACTTTTGATGCATTTATTTTAGGGCTTGTTCACACGGAGTATACACTCTGTGTTACAAGCGCTTTTAGGATCCGTCGTGGGATGGACCCCGAGCTGCGCTTTTGAAACACGCAGCGACGATCCCTCATCTGAACACCATTGCGTGTTCGGCATAGACAGCATTTAATCTCCAAAAACTATTTTTTTTTAAATCCGTCTTGGGGACCAAAAGTGCGGACCCCCAAAATGGATACAAAAGCGGGTTGTTAAAATGGGGTGTAAACCCGTTGTGAAACAAAACCCCCTTTGGTGCATTCAAGTTGGTTTTTCTGCCCGGGTATTAAAGCGTCTAGTTTTGGTGTACGACAGTTATTAAAATAGAGAAAAAGGGGAAAAATACATTAAAAAATGGAGTCGATTATGTCTGCAGACATTCTAGGAGTAATCTTTAATTTTTTTTTGTGGGGTTCTTTTAGAATTAAAAAATGTTTTTTTGGGGTTGGCTGATGGTTTTAGGTGGAGATTTTTTAAATGTAATTTTCCCCTATTAAAAAATTTTGGTAGCGTTTGTTAACTTGTTTTTCTATAGCACTATAGTACAGAAAATAGCAGTTTGTATTTTAAAGGCCCCACAGGAAAAAAAAGCTATGGGTCTTTAGTTTCCCCCTATTGGGTGCAAACATTTTCAAAAATTCCTCATCTAACCTACTAAGCCTTGCAATGTGAAAGGGATTAATAAAGCCATGCAAGTAAACTCATCTTCAGATGGCTGTTTTGGGGTGTTGCTCCTAATAAAAACGCGAGGGAGAAAACTGGCTGGGTTTGGTGAAAGGCAAAAAGGGGGGGTTTAAAAAAAAGGGGGTTTTTTCTTTTTGGGGAGGCACCCTTTATTTCTGTGTCGTACATAATTGGGTTTGGGATGACTTTATTAATCCCATTCAATTTTCCCTCTGAAAGAGGGGCACCCGAAAAAAATCCTACTCTTTTCTCATTTAATCTTTTTTGGGAAAATATTCATATTTCAGTGGAGTGATCATGGTAAATAAGTCTCTACACACCAAAACCCGAAGATTTCCCTTTCGGAATCCCCACTTTTTAAATGAAAAGAGATTTGAAAGGGGAAAAAATTAACCTCTAAAATTTCTTCCCCACCCCAGTTTTTCTGAAAAAATACTATTTAATTTTATATTGTCCCTAGGTTTCATCAAAATCAGAAAATTTTGTTGAAAAAAGTTCTATATTTTAAAACTAACAGGGATTTCCCACAGAAGTAAAAAATTTTTTTTATTTATATATTCCAAAATTTTTCCCCAAAATTGGGCCCCCACAAAATTCCTTGCCTAAAGTGTTGCCTGTGGAGTTGCAGAAGTAGGCCCCAACTTAACCCTGTTCTACCAACAACATAAATAATTAACACTGACAACTGAACTTGTTTATGGTTGAGGGTCGGTAACTCTTTAATACAGAACACCAAAACTTTGCAAATGTAAATATGTCAGGAAGATGCATGTACTGTTCACTGCCACTCTTTCTATAATAGCAAATGCCCATCAGTTGTGAGTTTAACAATAGAATACCAAACATAACAAAAGAAAGGGTGGGAGGGTATGAAACGCTCTTCCTGAAGGTGTCAGGAGAAGATGAAGATTCAGAAAGTAAACAGGTACATTTAAAAAGTGAGAAGATTATATAGCCAACCCACCGTACCTATGTTAGGCCCAACCCCTGAAAGCTCTTAATCTTTTTCATCCTATCCATCCTGCAGTCATGCAGCAATCCACTTATTTAGTGTGGCACCGACACCTCAAGGGGCTTTCAGTCCTCAGGAACTGTCTCTTTCAGACAGCCTACACATAGCATTGGCTCAGGCTCTACTAACACTCAGGTCACCCTTTCCTCTGCTTCTACCCAGCCCCCCAGTGGCCTTTATTGTGGCTTAATAGGCCCAGACCTTCACAAAATTTCTAGCAGATTTTACATGCGCTTACTGCCAACACATTCCTCAAGGTTCCTCTTACTGACGTTGAGCACTGCTGGCCAACACCACTTTCTCCAGCATTCAAGAATGCTGTTCCTGCTTTCATCAGCTACTGTAATGGAAATAGCAACACCATTTAAACAGAGGTTCACCAGTGTTAAAAGGTTTCAACAGTAAAATGTACAGTAATTATAATATATGGTGAAAATAATGAATATAAAATACACACGAGCACACAGGCATTCATAGGTATAAATAAAGTTGCTGGCATTGCTATTTTGAAGATTGGTGCTGGTCAAAACTGGTTTAGGGCCAATGACATCAGAAGGTGGAAGTTGAACCTAATATATTTAGCTGTATTCCACATATGGTTTTGTAGTGATGCCTGAGCCAACTGAGAGTCACACCCACACGGAGAAGTGTATATAAGGAAGGGGTGTGGGGAAGCCAGGGGGTGGAACCCAGGGGCGGAGCCAACAGACCTTGGAAAGAGCCATGTGGTGAGGAGGCCATGTGCTGGCCATGAGGGAAGCCATTGAGGCCTAACTATGGTCTCTGAATGAAAGAAGGGTTCCTATTTTACATTCTACACCCAAGACACTCAAGGGTAAAGTATTATGTTTTGTAACTTGTAACAATGTTATGTTATGATCCTTTGAAGATTGTAAAATAAATGTATTTTTCTTATATAAAGAAAGGTGTATAAGTATTTCTGAATCTAGATTTGTTAAGATTAAAAGTAAGGACCTGGGGTCTCACCCTCACTCACGATGATCATAGATCTGTTATCTTGTCATTAATGAAATATATTTTTTCTCTAACCATATATTTTTTACAACCAGGTCTAACTTTGCATACTAGATAGTGTCTGGAGTATAGGTACCAACATCACATACAGGCTCACTCACTCTTAGGCTTGCACCTACTTTCTAGTTTCCTCAGATGCTGCTTGTGGTGATGCAGTACAGACAAAATTTGTAGTATCCACTCCAAAAGTCCTCACATCACAAAGTTCTATCTCCAGTTTTATGTCTTTTTCAGCACCAGCAACTCTGTTTCTTCAGGCACATTTCAGAGGGACTGGGATGAAAGCTAATGTTATCACATCACCAATCAGACTACAGCAGATGAAAAAAAGGCCAAAAGGCAAACCAAGCTCTCATGGTGTTAAACATATAGTAAACAGAAGAAGAATTATGTATATTCTTATTTTTATTGATTACAACCCCAAATAATTAATTGATTACTGTGCTCAATGTGACGTTATCAGGTACAGAATAACACACAGCTCAGGTTTGTGTCAGAGCGTATAGGAGAAAAGACATACTTATCCTCCTGTTTACTTCATGTTCAACACCACAAGAGCTTGGTTCACCTGCTGGCCATTTTTTCCTATTTTGATCTTCATTCTGGCTATCCTCATTGGTTGTGAAAGATACTGGTTGGCACACAAACCTGCAGGCATATTATCTATAACCTTTATATCTTAAACACTTTAAGTTGCTGTAGCTATATACAACAAGAAAGTTAACAGATATACTAGTCTCTTACAGCTTGACCGTGATATCATGGCTTTTCATGTTATATGCTCTGATCTGTAAACAAAGGCCATTGAAAAACATTGAAAAAACTGAGATAACACTGTGCCGTGATATCACAGTGCAATATCTGTTCTGTTTAGTTCTGCTACATCTGTACTTTTAGTTCATTTATACCAACCACTTATTTTTTTCCTGAAGATTCCTTCAATTTGGGACCAAAAGTGCCTTTGCTTCCGTAAATCTTTTTCCGCACATTTATTGACATTATAGCTCAGAGAGAACATCATGAAATTGTGGTTAAGAAGGCTGTTTAATATGGCTATTAGATTATTGCAACAGATCAGGCTTCTCTAAAACCCCTAAGTAATCAGAAATCCTTGCAGGACACCACAGTCACATTTCCCTTACATGATGACTCTCATGAGGACAGGTATTGTCCTGATGGAACTGTCCATTTAAATCTCTGCTGTCAAAAATGTTTCCCACCGAGCAATTCGTACCGTCAGATAAATTAGTGTAGTTTTGACATTTTACTCCAATACCAGTACCTTCCATGTATTAATGTATCTAGTAGATTGCTCCTGGAGAGAGTGGTTCCTGGAATGAAGTCATTAGTGCACTGGGGTCAAGCAGCATCTAAAAGCTTACTTTGTATCTTTGTTATAGAGCTTTCTGTTCCTTATGTTTGCCATAGCCAAACACTAGTTAAGCTTGGACTCTTTTCTTCCTCCTGTTATGCATAAATGATGGGGGACAATACTCAATCCCTGAATATCCATCTTGCATGAAGCTGGTGGTGATCAGTGATATTAGCAATCCTATTGTAAATCCATAGAAATAAACTCATCATTCCTTCTTTTCTATAGCTTTTGTTTGATAACAAACCAGCATTGCAACCAGGTACTATGACCATTTCGTGTCCTCAGGCGCTTTCTAATGGCAAATTCTGAAATACTGATATTTTGACCTATAGTCAACATTTCCCCAGATTCAGCCACTATTAACATAAAAAGTGTATACAGAATATCAAATTTTATTTAAAAAGGATGCTGAAATGAAATCGCAAATCACAAACACAAAAAAGTCATATTTAAATAAAGTAAGCACAGCAAGTAATAAAATGATTTAATTATATGTTGGTTTTCTAATGTTGTACTTTATGAATTACACTCCCAAGACATTTTGTAATTATTTCAGTTCATTTGAACTACTAAAAATCTGTTTATTTAAAAGTTGCTGCATTTAAACATTGATATAGAAGAACAGGAAGGTGGTTTGTGGATACTAAAGAGAATGGATTCCATGGGAATAAGGAAAATAGATGAAAGTGTTTTAATTTTGCTTTAACTTGCAGAAAGTTTGTTCTGTGTATCTCCTGACTTTCCATTGCTTTTTTCTTACTTTGAGTAAAGTGCACCACCTAGGTTTCTTAGCGAGAACAACATTCAAAATATCCATTCAAAATATTTTTCATTGCTTGAACTTGTTTTAAACTATTAGCATTATACTGATATATTATTTTTCTAGGATGCTTTAAACTCGGCTATAAAATATAAAAATATTAAACCATGTTACCAGAGTCTGTAACCATATCAACTAATATTTTCTTTATGAATTATCATATTCTTGATACACATAAATGTACATATGTGTGTCTTCTTTTAAATTAAAGGGTATAACTAAAATCTTATTTAAATAACTTTAAGGAAAAGATGTCAATTTCTAAGACACGGTTAAGGTTTGAAAAGCCAAAACAGGATCCCCAATACAAATGAAATAAACAAAACTAAAGTTTTAAGAATGGATGAAAGGTATGTTCACACGTCCTTTTCCAATATGTTTTTCGATCCAAACACGTACTCAAAGTGTAGTATGTGTTTAAATACATTTTATGTGCAGCAGAAATGTTCCCTATAGATTTAAATAGGGTGTCTGATACGTAAAATGGATTCAGAATTGATACGTCAATTCTTTGATCGGATCCATTTTATACATATAAAAGAAACATGCAAACACATATCGCCTGAACGACAAAGCGTCTTTTACATTGCTTTCATTGTCAAATCACAATAAGCATTGTTGAACACGTTGTTCAGAAACATTTTTCAAAAATGCCATGTGAACATACCCTAAGAAAAACCCAATAGACTTATTCTTCAAAAGATAAATGAGCTGAAAGTACCTTGATGGAATGGGAGTATAGACTAAGTAGTTGGACTAGAGGACATTGCTGATATTAACATGGTTATACCTTATGGGGTTTTGTACAATGTGACAATGTTCATTTCTTGATGAACAACATGGAAGTTGTCAGGAATTGAACTCCAGGATTCCTGCATACCAGGCCATAGCTCTGCTCACTGAGCTATTTGGTCCTTTGGACAGCTCTAGTACTGAACCTTGTTAGTTCCCTGTTTTCAATCCTTGCCCCTTAATGTTGCTCCATCTATGGACTTCCTATTTAAACCCAGCCTAGGAACTTCCTCCTTGTGAGGTTATTGTGCACTGCTGATAATCTTGCGCCTGTCCAGTTTTTGCTATCTACTGTTATTCCACTGTGCATCGACCTTTGCCTTCCTTATGGATTGTGATTTCTGCCTACTCCTCAAAGACTGAAATCGCCTGCACGTTACTGACCCCTGGCTTGCCGACTACGCTTCCTACAAGTAGGTACCCATTAGTCACAACTTAAGACTCTAAGCAGCTCCTGATCGTAAAAGAATAATCTCATTCAAAATGGAGTCTATTGTGAACACCCTGAGGCAAGAAGTGGCTGAGCTTCAAGAATTTGGTGCCACTTACCAAGAAAAATGTTCAAAATTACAAACCCTGGTGTTGGATCAACAAAAGGAAGTAATTGAGCATCCAAGGCAACTTCTGGATATGCGTAAAACTCATTAGGTTTTGGATCTGGAGACATGCTTGGGCAATCCAGCACTTTTATCCTCAGTGGTCGTCTTGACGGTTTGTTTGAAGTCGTTATCATCTTGGAATACTGCCTTGCAGTCTAGAAGGGAGGGGATGATGCTCTATTTCAGTATGTCACAGTACATGTTGGCATTCATGGTTCCCTTAATGAATGAAAGGTCCCCACAGCTGGCAGCGGATATAATACAATATTTACAAAAATGGAAGCGGTATACTCACTTTTGTGAGGTACTAGAGATGGGCGAATTGATTCTAACGAAGTGGACTTCATTTAGCATTTCAGGAAAACTTCGGTCCTGAACGAAGTCGAAGTTTGGGGTGATTCGCGGGAACGAAGCGTGTTTTTAATTGATAAAATGGCCGCAAGCACATGGCGTTACAAAGAACTCCGGGAGGAAGAAAGGAACACCCTCAATGACATGTGCAGAGATGAAGCCAATCAGAGACGTGCGGGATTCTGTGACCTCACCGCACTATATAAGTCTGGACGCGACGCTGGCTGCTCACACTCCTCTCTCTGTGCCATGCTGCAGCGGCAGCATCCGAGATCTTACACAAAAGAAATTCGTTTTTAACAGCGATTTTTGGGTGGGTGTCACAGCTTTTATCAGAGACTGCTCCTCTTCCATTATAATTTTGACTCGGTTTGGGGGGGTATTGTAATTGAAGTCCAGTGTGGATCCATTCTGCTGCATATACATTTTTATGCCATCTGGTCAGTTCTGGACCACATTGAATATCCCGGGGGTTGTCTAAGCCTGTTTTTGCTTTTGTATTCAGTAACAAAAACGGCGCCACATACCAGTTAATTTTTTGCTGCTGATTTCTTTAGCGCAATTTATATCCAAGGGTTAATTAAGTGTGTTTGTGTTTTTGTAGTCAGTAAAAAAAAAAGGTTTTTAAAACCCCAAGACAAAATTTTTTCCTGGTATTTCCTGTAGCATCATTTTATACCCGAAGGTTAATAAGAGTTTTTCTGCTTTTGTAGTCAGTAAATATACACGGCGTTTAACACGCCACATACCAGTTAATTTTTTGCTGCTTATTTCTGTAGCGCAATTTATATCCAAGGGTTAATTAAGCATGTTTGTGCTTTCTTATTCAATAAAATACATGGCGTTTTAACACGCCACATACCAGTTAATTTTTTCCTGGTGATTTCTGTAGCGCAATTTATATCCAAGGGTTATCCAAGCCTGTTATTAGGTTCATTTGGAGTCAACTACAAGGTGTGTATTTATCGTATACAGATATCTTCATTAAACAGAGTCTGTAAATTTTTTAATAAACAGTATGTCAGACAAAGAGGTGGTAGGCTCTTCACATGCTAGTGGCAGTGGCACAAATATTCCTGGAGCAGGCACAGGTCGCAGCACAGTAAGGGGACGTCACAGCAGGCGTCACTCAGTGAGGCCAGAACTGCCAGTGTCATCTAGTGGCTGTGTGTTGACCAGCAACCCAAGGGTTCTTGATTGGTTGACTAGGTCATCCACCTTCTCCCAGATGGCATCTGACAACCCCAGCCAAGAGTCGGTGGGAACGTCAGAAACAACCCTTAGTTTGCATGGCCCGGGAGTGGGCCTTGGCCCTCACCTGTCCTCAACCCGCCTCTGACCCATCCGGTTCCCTCAGCCAGAGATCTACTATGTGGTCTGGGCTCAGCGCTACTATACCGCGAGGATGAACACTTTGAGGACAGTCAGCAGCTAGTTGGCAGCGAAGAAATGGGGCCAATCTCCCCTGATTCTTGCAGTAGGCGGCAAAGTATGGGTGGAGAATGGCATGGGAGGTCATGTTGTGAGGAGTCAGTCTCTGTATACCAAGACCATTGAGGAGGACAGCAGTGAAGATCAAACAATAATCGATGATGATGTGGCCGACCACACTTGGGAGCCGGGTAAAGCAAGGGCTTCATCATCATCAGGAGAAGAGGGCGTCAGCCTGCACGTCAGGCAGCGGTGCAGTCAGCAAGTGGGTAGTGTGGCCGTGAGTCAGCAGGGTAGCAGCAGTGCGAGGTCGAGAGCCAAATGGCAATGGGGTAGAAAACCCGCTTTGCAGGTCCAAGAAAGTAGCGGCACAGGGGCTCAGTGAGGCAGCGGTGGTAGTAGTCACTCAGTGCGAAGCGTTGGCAGTAAAATCAGCTACTTGGCAGTGTTGCAATTCCTTGCTAGGACACCGGAGGAGCCGAATATGGGTATATGTAGACTCTGTGGGCAGAAAGTGAAGCGTGACCAGGGAGCTAACGTTGGCACCACGGCCCTGTGTCAACACATGCAGCGTCACCGTCCGGTTGGCTGGGAGAAACGTGGCTCAGATGTGGTGGTCCATCCTGCCGCTGCAGCAACAGCAGTAGCAGCGCCCAGTGACACGCATGCCATTGCAGCCAGTCAAGGCTCCACCACCTCTGCAGATGGAAGCTGTTTCTCTTTGCCATCATCTCCCAGTCCAGATGCTCCTGCTCCTCGCTAATCATGGCGCCAGCAGTCATTCTACGAGGCGATTGCAAAGAGACAACAGTATGCGTCCAACCATCCTTAAGTGAAGAAGCTGACCGTGCTCCTGTCCAAGTTGTTGGTACTGCAGTCCCTCCCTTTCCAAATGGTGGACTCTGCACCGTTTAGAGAACTAATGGCTTGTGCCGAGCCGAGATGGAGAGTTCCAAGCCGTAATTTCTTTTCAAAAAGGCAGTACCAGCCCTTCACAAATATGTAGAACAGAAGGTGGGCCAGTCCTTGAGCTTATCGGTTTGTTCCAAGGTGCACGGTAGCGCGGACATGTGGAGCTGTAACTACGGTCAGGGCCAGCACATGTCCTTTATGGCCTACTGGGTGAATGTGCTTTCTGTCCAGCCACACCTACAACTTGGACAGGAGACGGCGCTTTCTCCTCCACGTTATCAAACTGCTGCTCCTGCGCCAATGTCCGCCTCCTCCTCCTCCACCACCACCACCATCTCAGCCTCCACAAGTGCTGCTCCATCATACCACATGTGTAGGGCAGAGCTGTGTTACGCAGTTCTACACATGGCTTGCCTTGGCGAACGAAGTCACACAGGGGAGGAACTGCTCCGCGTCATGCAGCAAGAAATCGATGTGTGGCTTTCTCCGCGCCAAATGCAAATCGGAACCATGGTGACAGACAATGGGAGGAACATGGTGTCCGCGCTACACCAAGGAGGGATGGTCCATGCGCCCTGTATGGCGAATTTATTCAATCTGGTTGTGAAAAGATTCCTGAAGTCTTCCACCAATCTTCAGAAGATTCTTAAAATGGCCAGGAAACTGTGCATGCACTTCATCTATTCCTACAAAGCCGGGCACACCCTCCATGAGTTGCAGCGGCATAATGGCCTCCCCAACGCACGCTGATATGCGATGTTTCCACCCGTTGGAAGTCCAGCCTGCACATGTTGGACCGACTGTATGTACAGAGATAGGCCATTAATGATTTTTTGATGATACAGGTGGACAGGAGTATTCCGCTGTGTAACTTTGATGCCAGCCAGTGGCAGCTCATGCGTGACACCTGCCATTTGCTGAGGCCATTTGAGGAGGCCACGTTATTCGTCAGTCACCAGGACTACGGAATGAATAAAAGTCATTCCACTGCTTCATGTCCTGGAACAGATGCTGGAAAAATCTGTTGGGCAGGGGACTGGAAAATGTGGCGACTAATCTCATGGCCATGTGGGGTTTGAACTGGAGGAGGTGGGGGGGAGGAGGACATTTGAAGCAAAAGCTTTGTTGGTGAAATGAGGGGTTTTTTTTCAAACCCAGGTGACAGGAGCGGAGGAGAAAAGGAGCAGCTGGAGGAGGTAGAGGGAAAGATGGGGAAAAACGAGGCGATGACCCTCAACACTGTGGCATTTAACAAATGGGGGATGGGGGGCGGGAGTCCCTCAGAGTATTTGTGCAGAGGGCCCCCGCAGGGCATGCTGAATTGCCGGGTAGTGACAGCCCAAAATAGTCACCACCCGGCAGGGGATGATTTTCCTGCTCTCCCCCCCTTTTGGGACCCTCGTAGGGTCCAAAATGGGACCCCTTTTTCCCCCCGGGCTGCTGAGAGGGAGGAAAACTCAAATCCTATAAAAAAAATTCCTCTGTGGGTTCATTTGGGGCCCCCTGCCTATGTGCAGAAATGGTCCACCCTTTGGGAGAGGTCTGTTTGGGGGGTTCCTCAGGTCAATTTCCATTTGCCGGGTGCTTTTGAGAATGGGGGGGGAGTAAGGGGGGCAATACCAGTTTAAAATCAGCAGCAACCTAAGTCTGGGGGTCACTGATGAGAAGTTTCCCTTCCCCCGCCTAGTGAGGGGGGTCAGCCCGCCAGCAGCAGAAAGGCCGGGAAACAAAAACCTTTAAACCCAAAAAAGGGTTGGTGGCCAAATTGGAAAGGGCACTTGGGGACCCGTTTGAATACCCCGTGGGATCTACTGGTCAGCCAAATGGATGTGTGGCCGAATTTGGGCCCAAATTTGCAGTGTAGAAGCTGTCCGGGCCCGGCCAAAGAAAGGGGTTTGGGCCCCCAAAAGGAGGGGGTGTTTCAGGGGTGGGCCGGGGGCCACCCCATAGTTACCCCAAAGGGGAAAACCCCCTTTTTCCACGGGAAATGGGGAAAATTGTTTCAAGATGAGTTTCAGGCGTGGTTTGGCCCCAAGGTTTTCCCACACACCTTCCCTTAGGGTCGGGATTACATCAGCCAGGGACCCCTCCCCCAAACTGTGGGGAAATGAGTCTGGTTAAAAACTACTGCCTCAGAAATTTTCTGATGCCCCCACCCCCTGTTTCCCCACACCTTCTGCTGCCGTTTCCCCCTCTCCCAAACCAACCATTTTACCAGGGGACGGGTATTGAAACCCCCTCCACCTCTTTTCATTGTACCATTTCTATGCCCTTTCCATGTTTGCTGTTTTTTTGCTGTGCGGTCACCCCCAAAAACCCTGTTTTTGGGGCCCTCTCGGGCCCCTATGTTGTTGCTTTTGGCTGCTGCCGTGACCTCCACACTCTGTATTTGTGTCACTCTTGCCTAAATCAGCGCTGCTGCTGTTGATGCCGTCACCCCCCCCCCGGGGTGTCATTTTTTGGCACTTTTCTGCCCTCATGCGTGCTGTGGCTGCTGCTTTTGCCCTTCCACATTGTCTTTGGTGCCACTTTTCCCCCAAGAAACCCCCAAGAACCCGGGGGCAGTAACGTGGAGATGGAGGCAGGGGAAGCCCCCCTCAAAATTTTACTTGCGCACAGGGCCCCGCAGCTTTTGCTGTTTGTTTGGCGAGTGACGGGACGAATAGTCCCATCCAGCGAGGGAAAATGACCTTCTGGTCTCCCCCCTCTTGGCCCCCTCCCCTACCGGCCCAAAAAATGGGAACCTTTTTCCCCCTGCTGAGGGGGGAAGGAAAAAACTTAAGGGTATTTTTAGAGAAATCCCCCCTAGTCAGTTTTGCTAAGGGGGACCGAAACCTTTTTTTGGCCAAAGGGAAATTCCTTACCTTTTGGGGGGGGGGGGGGAAACGGGGGGGGGTTTCTTTTAAAATTAATCCCTTTAAAAAAGTTCCAATCCTGTTTATTTTGAAGTAAAAAAGGGGTTTGTTTGAATCCCAGTTTCGCGTGAAAAACCAATTTGTTAAAAATTGCACCCCTACTTGAATAAAGGGGCCCCGGGGAAATTTCGGGGAAGTTTTAGGTGCTTATGTTGCTTTCCGGGAAATTGGGTGAGGGGAATTTAGTAAAAAAGGGAATGGAGAAGAAAAAGCAAATGCTGAAAAAACTGGCTTTGGTTTGCTTCTTCAGTATGAAGAATGTAAATTTCATTTTTGCCCAAAAATTACAGACAGGAAAAACCCCCCCCCGCCTCCCCCTTTGAGCCTCATCTGTAAATAATCCTTGTACCGAAACCTCTTGCCTCCGCCCCTTGCCCTTTCGTTTATTTCCCGGCTATCCTGACCTTACCCCTTTGCCCCCCAAACCCCGGGGGGGTTTTGCCTTAGGGATTTTGAAACCTCGCTACACCTCGGCTCCCATCGCAACCCAAAGTCACATCGGGGGTAATGCCCTTGGGTGGACTCCCGTGCGCAAGTCCATCCCGCTTTTGCAAGGGGGGCCTGGTAAAAATTGGGACCTATTTGGATTCCGCCCCCCTGGCGTGGCTATTTTGGGCCATGTCCCTTTACTGTGCTGCGATTTTGGGGCAAGCCGAAACCCTTTACTGTGATTCTTCGCCCGGCTATCAGGGATCCTCCCTCGTTTTTTTTGGGGGCGTGTTTTAAACCCTTTTCCCCCTTTCCCCAATTTTTGGGTCTTTTTTTTGGGGGTTGTTTTTTTAAAATTCATACCTTTAAACCCATTCCCCTTTCATTTTTTTCCCCCATTTTGCCCCCTTAATTTTCCCCAAAAAAGTTATAAAATCCTAAAAAAACCCCTATTTTTTGCCCCAAAACCTAAAACCCCCAAAAAAATTTATTAAAAAAAAACCCCAACCCCTTTCATAAACTCAACCCTAAAACTTCTCCCCCACCTAAATATTTTTTAATTCGGGTTTTTCCGAATAACCCCCCCCCAAATAAGTTAATCAAATTTTTGGGGAAATTCCCCTTTTTTAAATGGGGAAAAAAATTTTTACCAGAGTTGTTAAAATTTAAAATTTCAATAGATATTTTTAAGGAAAATTCCATATAAAATTTTGGGATAGATATTTAATAGTTTTAAGGGAAAATAAATTTTAATAAAAAGAAAAGGGATAGTTTAAAAATAGATAAAAACCCCATTAAACCCTAACCCACAAATTTTACTTTTATGGGTTTGATATTAAAAGTTCCCCCCCCCCCCCCAAAAACCCCCCCAACTCATTTATAAATCCCCCTTCTCTCACCCCTTTTAAATTCAAAACCCTTTTCCCCCTAACACCACCTAAAACAGGAAAATTTTCCAAGAGGGTTTTGTTTTTAAAAAAAATTCCCCAAAACCCAAAAGAAAAAACCCCACCCCCCCTTTTTTAAAAACCCACCTCTTTTTCCTCCCTTTTTTCCCATCCCTAATTATTAACTTTTGAAAATAATAGCCCCTTTTCCCCTTTCCCCTTGAGATTAATAAAACAATTGTAAAAGGGGAAAAAGGAGAAAAAAGAAGAACCCTTTTTTTGAAAACAAATGTGAAAAAACCCCCCTTGAAATAAGAGAAAAACCCCTTTTCCCAAATTTTTTTTTTCCATTGTTGACAAAAGCCCCTTTTTAATTTTTAAATTTAAACAAAATTTTCCCCCAATAATCCCCAATATTTATCCCCCAAAATCCCAAATCCCCCCCATTTAAAAAATTTCCCCAGGGTTTTAACCCCCCATTTGGAGTTTTTTAAAAAACTCCCCCAAAAATTTTTTTAAAAAAAGGCAACCTTTTTGAGCCCAATAATAAAGGAGTTTTTAAAATTCCCCCCCTTTGAGGGGTTTTTACCTACTTTTAAAAAAAACCCAATTAAATCCTTCCCAAAATTTTTAAAACAAAAACCCCCAACCCCTTTCCCAAAATTCCTTTTAAGGGAAAAACCCCCTTTTAACCTTTAATTTTTCCCCCCAAAGATAAACCCCCCCCCCAATAAATCCCACCATAAAAAATTTCTCCCCCCAACTCCCCACAATATTTTTTAAAATATTTTTAAACCCCAAACCCTATTCCCTTTATCCCCCCCAATTTAAATTGGGATGTATCCCCCATTTTCCTTAAAACCCCCCAAACCCCCCCCCCCAATTAAAATCCCTCCATTTTTCCAATTAAAATTTTTTTTCCCCAAAAAAACCCTTCCAATACCCTTTTCAAAAAAATTGGAAAATTAACCCACCCCAAACCCACCCCCCCCAAAAAACCCAGTTTCCATGTTTTTTTCCCAAAATTTAAATTTTGGGTTTGGGGGGGTTTTTTTAAAATTTGGGGTGGTAAAAAGGGGTTATGAATATTTAAAAACAAAACTTTTAAACCCCCCTAAATTCCTTATAAAAAATCACTCTTTAGTTAGAAGAAAAAATTACCAAAAATATAAAATAATAAAAAAGGGGGTAAATCCCAAATTGGTTTGTTGTGTGTACCCCCAATTACCATCCTAATTATTTTAATTAGAAACCCCTTAATGGGATAGTCATCTGCAATTATACTAAGGCACAAACCTTTAAAAATGTAAAAACCTGACCTTAAAAATGGACCAAAAAAACGTTTTAAAGATAGGCATATGTAATAAATCCCTGCCCTTTAGCTAGAAAAAAGAGAAAAAGGGAAAAGGAAATTAAACCCCCCCCGGGACGAAGCGCAAGGGAAACGCTTTTTTTTGGGGTTCGTGTCCGATTTTTTTACCCCCGTCATTTTTTCCTTGTCATCTGCTGTTTATTCAAGGGTGCTTACCCTATATACATGTTTTTTGGTCCCTTTTAAGGTCAGGGGTATTTTTTATTTAACGGTTGTGTCCCTTTAATTTTAATTTGGAGTGGCTACCCCCAAATTGGGGTTTCAAAATTATAAAATTTTGTAGTGTTTAAATAGTGTTTACACACTTTTTTGCAGACTTTTGCCTTTAAAGTTTTAATTTTTTGTTAATTTTTTTATAAAATAATAAAGAGGGGGTTTTCATTTAAGATTTTTTTTTTTGGGTAGTGGTCTTATGTTTGTGGTGTATAGCCCCAACAAATATTTTTAAGAAATAAAAATACATACATATCACAGGTAAATAAGTATTGAACATGTCACCATTTTTCAAAGTAATTATTTAACAGCCTGTGGACAGGGAAATTATCCAGTGATTAAAATATCTGCAAAAAAAATCAAACCTCCACTTTGCTTTAATTTCTGTGAAAACCCCTAAGGGGGTATTTAATTCCTAATGCTTTTTTGAAACTTTAATAGTTTTAGTTTCTTGTGGACTAATTTGGGGGGGGTTTTCAACATTAGGTCCCTCAAAGCATGTAGAATTTTACTGGCCCTAAACAAATCTAGTTGCAAATTTTCTTAAAATGTAAAAAATTTATTTATAATTTTCAAAGCCCCCTAATGTCATAAAAACATAAAGGCATTTAAAAAATGGGAAAACCTGAGAAAAACTATGGTAGATAATATGTATTAGTTCTCGGCATTTGTTTTTACAAATGCTGGGTTCAAAAAATTTGCATCAAAATATACAATCAGTATATACCCCCATTAAGATAAGCAGACCAAAATTTTTTTTAAAATTTATAAAGATTTTTTAGAAGCGACCTATCAAAACACATGAAGTTTTCGGGCCCAATTAGACCCATCGATGTGTAGCTCTCTTAAGGTGTGATAATTTGAGACCCTCAATCCCGGATGAATGTACTGGGCCCCAGCTCATGGTGTAAGGGGGAAAACCGCGGTACGGTCGCTTCTAAATAAATCTTTATCAAGTTTAAATAATATTGGTGCATGTCTTATCTTATATGCGGGTATATACTGATTGTATATGGTAGATAATAGTTATAAACGAAACTATTTTGTGTGGAATAACGATCTGTTTTACACACACTTTAAACTCTACCTTACACAACTTTAGTGAAGTTTCCTACTATAAGGTGATCACCTCTAAGTCCCTTGCACTCAACCTAGGGATCCCTATAAATACTTTATAGATACTTTATCCCTTTTAAAAATCTCCTCCCTTTTCGCATCGGGAGAGGACTGTTATTATCCTTATCTCACCCCTGTCCAAATTGAGAACTGTTAATTTTAATTTACTTGTTAAAACAATTCAGACTGATGTAGCTGCTTGTGCTAAACTTATAATTCGGTTGAGATGTTAGCTGCAAAAAATGATGTTTTTTCCCTGAATTTATTTTATTTTAGAAATTTCCTTTTAAAATTTTCCTATCTCAGATCCAACAATTTAAAAAAAACTATAATGATCTTATATCAAAAAGAAACACCCCAGAGTTGCCAGCAAAGTTTTGTATGCGCCGCTCCACAGAGAAGGCTTACATCTCTATTATTACCACTTTTATTACCAAGCTTCTTTTATTGAACAGGCAAGATATTGGTTGGTTCAGGTGGAATTCAAGCAGTGGGTTGGCTTGGAGTATATAACAGTGGGGCGTGTATCCTTACTAGCCTCTCTCTTGCTCCCAAAACTAATAACAAGGCCTTGTACCATAAGGTTTCCCACAGTAAGAGTAGAATTGGATTTGTGTTAGTGCTATATTCTCTCCTTACCCTTGAAGAGGTTGTCTCATTTCAAAGTTTCATAGGAGCTTAAGAAAAATTGCGCTTTGCTCTGTCACTTCTGGTCAAGCTGTCTGTAATTAGATATGAGCTCTTTGGGCCAATGTTTGAAGGGGGGTTTTGCCCGTTTTTGGGTTACTGCGCCTCCCCGGGCCCGATCCGCTGTCGGGCGCGGGATCCAAATGTTTGGCGATGTTCCCACTTTCAGCTGCACCCCGCATGAAGGGGCGGGCAGTGGGGCGGTGTGGGGGGGGTAGGCGTTCCCCGGGGGGGACGCGGCGCGCTCGAAAATCCGGGCTGTTCGATGGCGAGTGGCAAAGCGAGGGGCAAGGGGCAGGTTCAGCAGCTCCGACAGGGGAGACCAGGGTTTTTTTTGGGCTAAATGCTCCCACGAGGCAAAGTGAAGCAGGATCCGAACATGCAAGGAAACATAGAAGATCGCGACAGAAATCTCGGCGCTCCGCTCCGTGCAGCGGGGAGTATGATTCCGAAAAAATCGCCTTTATAAGGCGGAAAACGTGTCAGAAAAGAGCTAAACCTAAAAAATTTAAACATAAATAAAAAAAAAACACTTTCCAAAACTCTAGAACGCCGAAATATCAAGAATTATGATATTTTAAATTCCCGGGAAATACAGTAATTCAAATTCTGAAACCTTTTCATTGGTGGGGCATAAACCAGCAAATCATTTTAGGAGCGACAGTGAACCATTAAAACCTATGGGGAAGGGATTGCCCAATCAGAATCCCACGGCGGGATAATTCAAATACAGTAAAAAGACAGAAAAGAGTGATTGGCTGAGTAGCGGGGGCTTGGCTAGCTGGGCCAATCAGAAATAGGAGCGACAAAGACCCATTTTAGTCTATGGAGAAGTTTAGACCAATCAGAATCCACGGCGGGATAATTCAAAATACAGTAAAAAGACAGAAAAGAGCTGATTGGCTGAGCTAGCGGGTGTTTGGCTTTCCCAGCCAATCAGAGCGTGAGCTACTTCTCCCATTATAGTCTATGGAGAGATGGGTGCACTGAAATCTCGGCGCTCAGCGCCGTGCGGCATGAAGTATTAATCAAAAAATGTTTTTTATTAAATGTAAAACATTATCAGATAAAGAGCATAACCCTTATTTACAAATAAAGCAGTTAAAAACCCGAACAACGCGTTTGTCGCCGAGACCGGCGCTACATAGGGAATTGCAATAGAGAGAATTGCCAGGAAATACAGTAATTCATTTTTTTTAAGCTATTCTCATTGGTCGGCATAAACCAGCAAATCAGAATAGGAGCGACAATGTCCATTATAACCTATGAAGGAGTATTAACAATCAGAATAGGAGCGGACAAAGTCCCTTTAAATTTCCCTATGGAGAAGTTTGGACCATTAAAGATCAAAGGCGGGACAGTTCAAAATACAGTAAAAAGACAGAAAAGAGCTGTTTGGGGCTGAGCTAGGGGTGCTTGGCTATCCCAGCCAATCAGAGCGGAGCTACTTCTCCCATTATAGTCTATGGAGAGATGGGCGCTCTGAAAATCTCGGCGCTCAGCGCCTGCGGCATGAAGTGTTAATCAAAAAATGTTTTTTTATTAAATGTAAAACATTATCAGATAAAGAGCAGAACCTTATTACAAATAAAGCAGTTAAAAACCCGAACAACGCGTTTGTCGCCGAGCCCGGCGTTTACATAGGGAATTGCAATAGAGAGAATTGCGGGAAATACAGTAATTAAAATTGTTTAAACTATTCCATTGGTCGGCATAAACCAGCCAATCAGAATGGAGCGACAATGTCCCATTATAACCTATGGAGGAGAATTGACCAATCAAAATAGGGCGACAATGTCCCATTATATCCTTTGGAGAAAAATTGACCAATCATATTAAAAGGCGGGACTGTTCAAAATACAGTAAAAATGCAGAAACGGGGCTGATTGGTTGAAGCGGCGGGGGCTCGTCCAGCTTAGCCAATTAGAGGCGAGCTACTTTCTCATAGGTTCTATGGGGAAAGAAATTCTGAGCGCGCTCTGTGATTGGCTAAGTTAAAAGAGGCGCCGTTATTTGAACCAATGGAAGAGCGAGCGACGCTCCTATGGGTTTTCTAATGCAATCTGAAAATAAAACTGTACATGGCCGAAAACAAATTATAACACTACAGAAGTGGGCCCGATGTGTATATAAAAACGAAAGATAATATGGGGGTAACGAAAAAAAAAATTAAATCAAAAAATCATGTTTATTTCTTTTTTTTTCGTTACCAAGGAACAATAGTATGGGTGCAACGAAAATAAAGAAATAAACATGATTTTATTACTGCAATTTCCAATATCCTAATTCTTGAATTAGGATATTGGAAAGTGATTTTGTTTTATGTATTTTTTATTTTGTAGGTTTCAGCTCTTTTTTCCCGAGAAAGTTGAACGCCTTTATAAAGGCGATTTTTGATTCATACTCCGCACCGACATCGGAATGATTTCTCGCTGTTCCAGCCTGTCTCGCATCGGAACTGTATTTCGGCGCAGCCCCGCACGGCGCCTAAGTCCCGCACTGCGCCCCTGGGCCCCGCACTGGCCCCACACACATGGCGAGGCGCAGGGAACTTTTCCCCGCATGTATGAGTGCGTACCTCGGGGGGGCGAATCATGGCGCGCCGCACTGGCCTCGGTCCCCACTGCGCTAACACATGCCAGGGCGCGGACTTTCCCCGCATGTATACCGCACTACCTCGGCCGAATCCTAGGCAGCGCCGCACTGCGCCTCGACCCGCACTGCGCCTAAAACACAGGCGAGGCGGGCGGACTTTACATGCTATGTATGAGCGCGCCCTGGCCCCGACATAAATCAGGCGCAGATTCCGCCGGAAAACTGGCGGAAAGGTGCGCCCCGACCCGTCGGGATTCATACATGTGGCCCTTTGTATTCAGACTCCTGCTAATTAGATAAATCTCCTGCTGTCAGGACCAGGGAAGCTTCTGAGGTAAAGTAAACAGCAGTAATTACGGTCTTTTGTCTGAAAGATTAGATAACAAACAAGCTCTCATTGTCTGGAGTTCTGTGCTGTGTAACCTGTGTGATGACTTCACTCCCTGCTATCAGAAAGAACAAACAGCAGGGGGAGAGAAATACACAGGTTGGTCACTTGGGGAACCAGAGAGAAAAAAAAAGTTGATTGTAGCTCCTTAACAAAAGAAATGAACAACGCAATATATTTGGAAAACATCTTTATTTAGTGTTCCCAACATGTTGAAAGCTAATGTTTGTAGCAAGACAACCCCTTTAACTGACATGCTGTTCATTGTATTACAGCAGGCCATTTCTTACATCGACTTGACACTGTGGGTGGTAAGGGGCATCTCAAATATGAAAGACTTACTTGAGGGCCATACACTACTCCTTTTGAACGTATTGTTGGCTAATATGGTGTATCCCTCGGAGACTTTTTCAATCATCATTTGATACTTTATCCCTCAGCTTCGCATAAATAGCTCCACTCTCATTTCTGTATTCAAGATGCACTATAATTAGAGATGGGCGAATTTCCCGAAATTCGTTTCCTTCACTTCGCCGAATTTCTCGGCAAAAAATAACTTCGTTCCGAATTACTTTGGCACGAATCACGTTAAAAAACAGCTATTTCCAGGCTGCACAGAGCCTGCAGGGTGCTGTAGAATGTTGTGCCATGCTTAAATATGCAGAGGGAACTTGGTTTGGTCTTCATACAATGTTGTGTTTTAATATGACACGCACATTTACTGCCGCCCCCTTTTGAA
>JAODAL010032114.1:0-47434 GCA_025379985.1 Phyllomedusa bahiana | reverse complement strand
CGCCCCTTCCCCACCTGACCCGCCCGTTCGGCCCGCGTCCCCTGCTGGCCGGAATGCAAAAGCGCGCCCCTAGCGCGCGCGTGCGCTCGTTCATGTGTTTTAAAAGGGACGTGCGCCGGAATTGGCTAATTGGGGCGCGTCTCTATTTAATTTTTTGGCCCCCCGTCCTTCCCGTGGATCTTTGTTGCCGTCCCTTTTGTAAAAGCGTTCTATTGTCTTTTTCCCTTGCTGTGAAACCAGACCTTGCTCGTTTCTCGACTCCGAACCTCTGCCGCATGCCCAAACCTTACCCCTGTCCCGACCCGCCATTGCCGCCTCCCTGACCATATGCCTGCCCCCCACTCATTCGGGAATCTTTTGTCCTCGTGCATGGGCTCCCCGCAGGCAAAAAAAGTCAGGGGGGCGACCGGGGTAGCCCAAACCCGCAGCAAGCCCATCCCGCTTTGGGGGGGCTCGGGTAAAAACCGGGGGGCTACTTAGATTCCTTTCCCCTGGGGGGGTTAGCTTTTTCGCTGCGGGGTCCAGCGGACCCCATAAAAAGTCCGCTACAGTAACACAAAATTTTTTACGAAATTTTGAATGCTGTAAAGCAAACAGGGGCGCAAGTTTTTTTTTTTAAAATTTGTCCCCTTTGGAATTTTTTTTTGCTTTTTCCCCAGATATTCTATAGTACATTAATAACCCCATTGAAAGTACATCTTGTCCCACAAAATAAAAGCCATTACTGCCTATGTAGATGGAAAAAAAAAAAAGTTATGGCTCGGGGAAGGAAGGGGGGAAAACGAACATGTCAACAAAAAAACCGCAAGGGCCCTTAGGGGTTAAAAAAGGGATGAATTCGTGGGGCAAGGTGAATTCTCCGCTGTATAAGGCTCCTTAGAAAATGTGTTCATTTGGGGCCCCTTCTTAAAAAAGGGTAATAGCTAGAGAGGGGCAAAGCGACAACCAAACTAATAAGGGGTTTGGGGATCTTTTTTATTGGAGAGGTTAAAATTTAACTTATTTAGTCTTGGAAAAGAAGCTTTTAAGTAAAGTAATTTTTAGCCCCCCACAAAAAATAGGTGAAAGCTATTTTTGGTAAAGCCCCCCCCAAAAAACCCCGAGGACTTTTTTCGTCTGGAGAAAAAAAAAGGGTTTTAAACCAGAGGAGAAAAGCCTTCTTCACATATAACTGGAATTTTTGAATAGCCGATGAGGGCTGGCACAGCAGGGAAAAGTTAGGGCTTCAAGAAAGGTTTAGATAACCACTTACTACTAAATAATATTAATACTTACGTAGTCGCATAAACCGTCTAAATCCAGTCTGATGGCAACTTTTTGGTTTAGGAATGAAATCTTCCTTTAGGGCAGATTGGTTCCTGCCTTATGGATTCCAAAGTCTTCATCAGTGGGGGAAACTAAGTTTAAAAAATTCCATATTCCCTTCTCTTCATCCACATTTTTCCCCACTCTTGGTTGAACTTGATGGAAATCTGTCTTTTTTCAACTGTAGTATGTAACTATGTATTTCCAAGAAATAAACACATTGGGCGACATGTATGTACGGGGCTGTGTCAGTATTCTGGTGTGCTTCCAGCCCAAAAACTGGCGCAGCCCTGTTCTCTTGATGTATGACAAGGCGCACTCCAAAATTAGGCGCATTTTGCGGTGCCCGCAAGATGTGGGGGCGTTTTTGGGGCATGTTCCATCACAATCGTATGATTCTACACATTTATGACTAGAGGACGCCAAAACTGGGTAAATTACTGCTGGACCAGCCAGACTAAGTTAAAGGTGGTTTACCTGAGTCGTCGTATTGGACTACACTGCCCTGTATGTATGACCTACAGAAGAACAGGTTCATACATTCTGGCGCAGTCTACACTGCCTGAAAGCCATTTAGAACTGGCCTGTCAGCGCCTAGATCATACTTGTCGCCCATTATGTCTTGGAGTGTTTTTTTAGATGTCATTGGACATGTGCTTGCAATTATGGCAAGCAATGATTTTTTTCTTATACCTTTTTAATATGATATTATAGTATGAGACATCTGTCTACAGTTATGAAAATGAAGGGTATGATCCAGATTTCAAGTACATAGAGTACTATGGGAAGATTCTTTATCAAGACCAGTCAGTATCTAAGGGTCAATGATTCACAGTGCTCTGATAGAGAATGAGGATCAGAAGGTTAAGGCTGTGTTCACACGGCTTATTGCAGCGCGTATAGTACACGCCGCTATACGCCGTGTGTTTTGGAACCACGTGCTGATCAGCGCGTAATTCCAAAGCACAGGGGGAGGCCAGCTGGGTGCCCCATAGACATGCATTGTCAGCGGCGTGTAATCACCACTAACAATTGACATGTCGATTCTCCCCCCGCGGGGAGACGACGCGTAAACCATCGCTCTCTACGAGGTGAAATGCGAGCCGAAATACGCAGCAATTTAAGCCGTGTGAACATACCCTAATAGTGAGTGACCCCGTCCTACTATATAGTGGTCCCACAACATCCAATATTAATTGGTTCCAGGATGACTATTGTATGTTGAAACCATGACTCTATGGAATACCAGTAATTGGTTCCGAAGCCCCAAAATGTGACCCAACATAATGCAAAATAATGATTAAAGACAATGAATCAGATAATCAGATGAGGCAAGTCATTCCATATAGCATTAGAGAGAGCTGCTGGAAGCTGGAAATCACTTTCTATGTTGAACAGCTCACTGCGCCCTCTATAGGTTGTAAAAAATCCTCAATTTACTTCTGATTCACTGATATGCAGATGCTTAGTAGTGGGCTAAAAGGCAATCAAAACACTACACACCTTAACTGGTGCTCTCCATAAGGAGAGATGTTCCCTTTCTATGTTGAACACAGGGACTTCTTTGGGTCATGTGCTTTATACACAGTGTACCTGTAAAAAAGAAAATGGAGTCCTCACCTGGTGCCCAAAGGAGTCACTTATCCTAGCACATGTAAGTGCAGTGCAGGACATGTAGTACTGCACTGTACTGTAGAAAGGTGCTCATAGACTGTCAATCACTGCATGCACCTCACTAATACATGTAAGAGCAGTACAGGACATGTAATACCGCACTGTAATGTAGAGAAGCGCTATAGACCGCCAATCGCTGCACGCACTGCACTAATACATGTAAGAGCAGTACAAGACATGTAGTATCGCACTGTACTGTAGAGAGGCGCTACTAGACCAGAAATCACTACATGACCCTCACTAATACATGTAAGAGCAGTACAGGACATGTAGTACTGCACTGCACTGTAGAGAGGCGCTACTAGACCACCAATCACTGCATGCACCTCACTAATACATGTAAGAGCAGTACAGGACATGTAATACCGCACTGTACTGTATTGAGGCGCTCCTACACCGCCAATCACTGCATGCACCTCACTAATACATGTAAGAGCAGTACAGGACATGTAAGTACCGCACTTTTACTGTAGAGGGGACGCTACTAGACCACCAATCACTGCATGTACCTCACTAATAATGTTAAGAGCAGTACAGGGACATGTAGTACCTCACTGTACTGTAGGAAGAGGCGTATAGCGCCAATCACTGCATGTACCTCACTAATACATGTAAGAGCAGTACAGGACATGTAGTACCGCACTGTACTGTATAGAGGCGCAACTAGACCACCAATCACTGCATGCACCTCACTAATACATGTAAGAGCAGTACAGGACATGTAGTACCGCACTGTACTGTAGACAGGTGCTACTAGACCACCAATCACTGCATGCAGCTCACCAATACAGAGGTTTTACAAGTAAAATGATCATAATAATTGGCTGGATCAGTATCTGGGACAATGTATGTTGAACCCATACTCAACATACAATGTCCCAGGAAAGAGCATTGTATATTGGAAATATTGTTTGCTGAGGCCACTGTAACTCGAGGAATCATTGTACTGTCCTCACTGCAAGGCTCTTATAGCAGGAAAATATACAGGAAATATTCTGAAAATAATATATATTCTGCCAAACCTAACCCATAGTAAGCCACACCTCAACAACCCCCACCAAGCCATACCCTAATATACCTCGCCCTGACAAAGTCTAAGGGCCACATGTATGAACCTGTTTAGGTCTAAAACTCACTTTTTTGCCATAGATTACTATGGACAGAAGAGTGAGTTTTTAGACCTAAACAGTTTCATACATGTGGCCCTAAGTGTCCCTACACAGATGTTCAGATATTGGCAACTATGCACATTTTTGGTAAAAGTTAACTTAGAGGATAGTCAGTATCACCCTGCCTGGTCTGTAGTTCCAGAAAAACCACAGCATGTAGGCTTCTATCAATGAAACGCTGCTATCAATGAAACGCTAATAATTGTGGCACACAAGAATTAAAATAATACAAAGTATATGTAACATAGGCTATAAAAAGATAGACTTTACTTATTTGCAAGGAGATTTTAATCATATATGAAATATGATCAGAAGCTTCAGTCAAGGCTTAACCAGCATCTAGAGCCAATGCATCTCACTTTGCATAGATATTCAATTATTAACTCTTAAAATACAGCAGTAATGATCTATTCATGCTACAACAAACATGTAATAGCCAAATGGGTTTCAATCATTACATATACATTCAATGATCATCATATATGCACACAGTGTCCCAAACACAATGACATTTATATACTTATTATAAACATCAGGTAGACTCACTAAAACGCAATTGTGAGTGTAAATTATTTCAGTCTGTGGGAATATAAAGTTATATGAAACCCTCGCATCCAGGTACATGAATTCAGTTCATAATGTCCTTTAGAACTTGCAAGTCCATCCTTGTTATGGTGGCACCAGCAGTTTAGCGCCCAAAGACAAATCTTCAGACAGCAGGATGCTTGGATGTAGTAGAGATATATGTACTGGTCCTACAACGTGCCTTGAAAGTGGCCAAAGGGACCAGTGTTGCCCAGAAGGTGCCAAGTCTTGTTTTTAGAGACACTTTCTCAATCAATATTGTTTGTTCTTTTGGAACTGTTTTACCAAATTGGTGAGAACTTCCAGCCCCTCCACAAGTCCATCCCCGGTGGTGGCACAACAGCCCTGGACATGCCACTGGTGTCCTTTCATCTTTATCAGCCCCAAAGCCTCTGCTAGGTCCATGGGCTTCCTGGCTCCCGGTAGATCTTGCTTGTTGGCCATCACCACGAAAGGAACTCCTCTCATTTCATCACTCTCCAGGATGGCGTTGAACTCTGCTTTGGCCTCCTCAAATCTCTCAGGGTCAGCGCTGTCCACCACAAATACAAGCCCATCGGTGTTCATAAAGTAATGCTTCCACAGGGCTCTGATCCGGTCCTGACCTCCCACGTCCCACACGGTGAAGCTGACATTACGGATAGGTTCCACAGTCTCTACATTGAATCCAATGGTCGGGATAGTGCAGACCGTCTCATTCAGCTTCAGTTTATATAGTAAAGTTGTCTTTCCAGCAGCATCAAGACCCAACAGCAGGATCCGAGCCTTGGTTCCGGAGAGGCTCATGAGGGTTTGGTAAAGGCTACTCAGGAGGCCGCCCATTTCTGCTGTAGTAGAGGCTCCTCTTTGCTCTTGAGTATTAAGCTGTGCATGCTACAAGAAAGCTCTCTTACTATATATACACTGCTCTTTTGCTGGCCAAACCCACGTTACCTAGAAACCAAGGACGCCTGAGGAATTTCCTGGTTGCTCTGTCATTCCGTGCGGTGTTGGAACTTTCTCTACAACCAGTTATTACATTGTCACTGGTGAGAGAAGCAAAGGAAGTGATCTCACTGCAGATCCCATACTGGAGATACAGTGAAGATAGGACTAGATACAGTACTAATCCCGCTGCCTGTGCAGAAGTAAAGCACAGACATTAAAAATGTACTATATGCAAGCAGGTATCTAAACCGCTTAAAGGGGATTTTGCATAAAGCTCAATGGCAGTTCCACAACTTTCTAATATACTTTGGGGCAGATTAACCCCTTAATCCCTCCAAAGAAAAAAAATATGACTCTTCATTTTTCTCCTCTTCGCCTTCCAATAGCCATCACGTTTTTATTTTTCCACCTACATAGACATATAAGGGCTTTTATTTTGCGGGACAAGATGTACTTTCCAGTGGTGTTATTCCTATTATCATAGAATATACTGGGAAACCGCAAAAAAAATTCTAAGTGGGGCAAAATGTGAAAAAAAATGTACTTTGACATGTTTGGAGTTTTGCTTTATGCCGTCATTCGTAAATATAATGTGTTATCTGTATTCTACAAGTTGATACGCATCCACCAATACCAAACATGTACTGTTTGCTTTATGTTTTGGTGGCGTAAAAAAAATTCCGTGGCGCCATTTTGTGCGTCCAATAACTTTTTTGTACTAACACCTACGGACATCAGTGATGGTGCATTTTTTTGCTGGCTGAAGTGCACTTTTTATTGCTAGCAGTTTGGAATGCATGCGACTTTTTGGATCACTTTTATTCCAGTTTTTATAGGACATGAAATGACCAAAAAAACGCAATTTTGACGTTTGGAATTTTTTTTCTTCTACGGTGTTCAGCGTACGGGATAAATGATGTTATATTTTAATAGATCGGACTTTTCTGGATACCAAATATGTGTAACTTTTTTATTATTTTATTTCTTGTATTTGTAAAATGGCGAAAGGGGGGTGATTTGTACTTTTAATATATATATATTTTTTTTACTTTAAAACTTTTTTTTTTTTTTTTTACTTAACTTTGGTCCCACGGGGTGCTTCACACTGGGGTTGGGACTTTTTATACACCCAATGCATTGCATATACAATGCATTAGGGGGGAAACCAAGAGGGTTTTCCCCACTTCCTGCCGGGGCCGGAAGTGGGGCAACGAAAACGGGGCAGCGATGAGGCCTTCACAAGGTTTCCGCTGCCAAAATTTTTCACCCATGGGATCCCCGCAGTTTACCTGGGGGGGCTCCGATGGGAAAGGGGGGGAGGGGCGCACGGCACATTTTTTTCATTCTTTAGACTCCAGGCACTTTGCTGCGATGTCTAAGGGGTTAAAAAACGCGGGATGAAGGGGGCGCTGCCATCCCCTTCCCCACGCTGTAACCGCTGGGGTTTTTATCTGCAATTACTGCTAACACCCGGGGTTTGTTACGCTGCGATCCCTAAAACAACCCCTTTAAAACGCCACCAGGACGTGCCCATACTCCGGTGGGTTTAAGGGAAATATAATAAATACTGTCCAAGGATAAGTCCACACGGTAAAAAACTTTGAACATGCACATTCTTCTGCCTGCTTTTTGGGGGGAAAATGTACTGTTCAGTGGTTAGGGGGACGGCAGAATCTGCAAACCCGCCCCCCAAAAAACCCCTTTTTTTAAATTCAAAAAAACCCGTTTAGAATCTGGTGGGATTCTTTAAAACAAAATTAAATTTGTAAACGGGAATTGGGTAGGGATCTGCGGGGAACCACTGAAAGCGATGGTGTAACCCCACCCGGGGGAGCGGAATCTAAGTAGGCCCCCGGTTTTTCACCAGGGGCCCCCCACAAAGGGGGAGGGGATTTTCCCTGTGGCGGGGTTACCGGGTTCCTTTCACTGACGGAAACTTGCTTGCAGGGGCACCCAAAGGGGTGATCGTGGTACAAAAAGGAGGCGTAGGCGGGGGACAGGGGGGCCAGGGTGGGGGCCCAGGCGAGTCGTTAAACGTAGGCAGAGGTAAAGAAAAACAGGGGCAAGACAAAAACCCACTCGGGAAGGTTTTCCCTCCTGAATGAAAAGGGACGGGGGACCCCAAAACTTTTAAAAGGGTCAGGCCCGGAAAAAAAACCCAAATTTAAACGGGTTGCACTGGCCCTTTTAAAATTTACATGAAGGGGTTGGGGCGCCCCCCCCGGGGGCGCGCATGCGAAATTTCCAAGCCAAAGGGGAAAATGGGGGGCAGAACAGGAGCGAGGTCAGGTGAAAGGGGGGGAACGGGTGCGAGCAGGGCCAGAAGCACGGCCCCCCGTTCGCCCCCGTCCCCGCCCGGGCACCGCAGAGGAGCCCAGGGGGTACCCCCGTGGACCGGATGCGGCGGGGACCCTTAAAGTACCCCCCCCCCCCCCCCCCCTTTAGACCTCCCTCCCTTTTTTGGGCCCTTGAAAAAAACCTTTGCGGATGAGATCATGATTCGGGGATGTTAAAATTCCCTGGCTCCCGGATCTCTCCTGGGGGTCCGAACCCCTTCCAATCCCCAAGGAAAAAAAGGGCTTTCGTCTGCCCCTTTTCATGGGCCAAGATGTCCTTTTTTTGGGAAAAAGCCCAGGGGAAATTTGGGACTACCGGGGGGGGGATACCTTTTTCGGGGAAAAAGGGTTCAGAACCAGGGGCTTAAAGGGAGACAGGGAACGAGTTTTGAATCCGGAGGGATGGATGGCAAACAGAGTTTTGTACTCGTAAACCGGGTTCCAGCTCCCAAAAGCACCTTGAAGGGTCCCGGGAAACCCGAGCGCCCAATTTAAAACTGGGAACCTTTTAGGCAACGTTCCAAATTGGGGGAAAAGCAAAACTTTTTTTCCCCTGGGAGGAACGCCCGGGGCAGGTTTTACCCCCTCCCTGTCTGCCTAATTTTTTCCATACGGGCAGAGAACCGAAGAAGGGAACGTCGAGTCTCTTGCCAGAGGGCCTTGTTTATCCCGGACTTGGTCATTGAAAAGCAGGCATTTTCCAAAACCCGTGGGCAGGGGAAGTGGGGGGAGCGGGTGGGGGTAGACCAAAAAAAAATTGGAGAGACGCTGGCTGCCCCCCCGGGCCGAGGTTTTATAAGAGAATGGGCCCCAGGGGAGCAGCTCGGCCCAGTTTTTCCGGGACGCCCCCGGAAATACAAAAGGGACGCAGGTATTTCCCAGAACCCTGGTTCCCCCTCCCCACCCCCCATTGGACTGGGGTGATACCCTGTTTTAAAAGTCCAAATTGATTTGCAGAGGGGAAGCACGGCCCCAAAACGCCCAAAAAAGGGGATTACAAATTGAAGCCCCCGGATCGGGGGGGATGATGTGTGAAGGAATCCTTTGTAGCCGGAAAATATGCCGGAAAAAATAAAAGGGCCAAATTTTTTGGGGCAAAATTTCCCCCGCCCGGGAAAGGAGGTTAAAAAGTGGGACATCTTTTAAAACCCGGCCCCGAAAACCCCCAGATGACGGAATTTCCAGAAAAAAACCGGAGGTCCGTGTTTAAAAACCCTTTGGCTAGGGTTTTCCGGGGGTTTTCTGGAGGGGAAAAACCCGGGTGTAAAAAGACCTGCGGGCCTGTGACGGGGAAAACCTTGTTCCGAGCAACGTAACGGGAAGGAGTAAAGTCCTTGACATTTTGGGGCCGGGTTTGGGCCACCATTCGTGCTGAGAATAAAAAGCATGGGGATTTTCCCGTACCCGGGGAATGGCCATCCCAAGAGGGAGCAAAGGGCCCCAATCCAGAATTTTTTTCCGATTGCCGGGGGGCCCATTTAAAATTTCTTCCCCCTGGGGAACTTTTTGGAGATCTGCGGGGAGCCACGTGAACTAAATTTTGGGAGAAAAGGGATGTTTTGTGCCCGGGTGTTTTTCACCAACCACATCCGAGGCCGGGAGAGGGCATCAGCCTTGATTTTTTTTCTCAGCGGGCCGGAAGTAATGCGAAAGTCAAAAACCGTGAAAAAAAAAGAACCAAACCGGGTTTGGGCGGGGGTTTAAAACGGGGCCTTTCTGAAGGATACAGTAAAATTTTTGGGTGCCCAAAAAAAGATGTCAAGGGGGTTAGGGCCCCCCTTTCCTCCATCAGATGGACCCTTTTCCCTCCAGGGCAAATTTTTTAAATTGCAAGAGCCCCCAAACCCCATTTGGCATATTTTCCGCCCCCCCTGACGAAAAGGTCTTGGAGAAAAACCCACAGGGTTGAGAATTTTGCCTTTGGGGCTCTTCTGTGGAGGACTGCCCCTTTCCCCCAAGGGGAAAGGGGCCCATCCACCTCCAAGGAGAACGGCTTTCTCGGGGGATTTAGGCCGGGCCAAAGGAAGGTTTCTGAAAAAGGCGTCTTTAGATCAAAAAACGCCTTTTCAGCCTCCGGAGGGGCCCAAAATCTCGGTTCGCAAATTTTTCCTTTGGGGGGGCCCCGATAGGGGGCCCCCCCAAGGTGGGAAGTGGGGAAAAAAAATTTTCTGGTAGTAGTTTGCGATGCCCCGGAAGTGCTGTATCGCCCGAAGGGCCCACAGGACGGGGCCATTGAAGGGACCGCAAAAGTTTTGCTGGGTCCATCTTCAGGCCCTTTCCCCAGACTATATTCCCGGGGGTAAAGGGAGGCGGTCTTTTTGGAATTTAAACCCTTTCTCTAGCTTTGGGGTACAGCGGTTTTTGCGCCCAAAATCCAGAACCTGGCGCACTTTTGCCGATGAGACTGAAAGGGTCAGGGGAGAAAATTTAGGATGTCATCCAGATACACAAGACCCGGGGTACAAAAGGGTCCAGAAGACACATTTACGAATTCATGGAAAAACAGGGGAGCTTACAGAGCCCAAAAGGGGATCACGAGATACTCGAAAAAACCAAACTCGGGGATTAAAAGCCGTCTTCCAATCGTCCCCCCCGAATTCTGATGAGGGTTTTTTAGGCCCCCGCAGGTCCAATTTGGAGAAACCTTTTTGCCCCCTTTAGGCGGGCCAAAAAAAAACCCGAAAATCGTGGGAGAGGGTAGCGTTTTTTTACGGTGGAAACCCTTTTTTAGTTTCCCGGGGAGTCAATACAAAAGGGGCGGAGGGAACCATCCTTTTTTTGCAAAGAAAAAAAACCCCCCTTTCCCGGGTTTGGGGGGGGGATTTAAAAAATGAAACCCTTTTTTGCAAGTTCCCCTTGTTTCATAGGGGCCCACCCTGGCCTGAGTCCCGGCCCCCCGGACAGTGGATAGACCCTTTTCCCCGGGAGGGGCTGGTTCCCCGGGAGGGAGGTCAATTGGGCAGTCGTTAAAGGCCCTGTGGGGGGCAGGTAAACGGCCTCCTTCTCGCAAATACGTCCCCCAAAAACCCGGGGACTTACAGGCAGGCCCCGCTAAGGCTTGGCGGGTGGGTTGGGAGAAGTGGTAAGGGACCGGGCGGGGGGGGTACTTCCCCAAAAAGGAAGGGGCTGGCATTCCGGTTTCCCCCCCGGGAGGACCCTGCCTGTCCCCTTTAGTTTGAGCGGGGGGCGTGAAAGTTGCATCCAGGGAAACCCCAAAAGGATCGCTGAGGGAAACACGGACAGAACGTGGACCGATCTTCTCCCTTTTGTAGAGCCCCCCCACGGAGGGTCACCGGGCCGGGGTTTTGTACTGGGTGGGATCAGTAAGGACCCCCACTGACCCAAGAAAAGAGAAAGGCTTTTCAAACGGGCTAATGGCACGCCCCGGGATCGGGAAAAACCCAAAGGGGGCATGGGAAAGAAGTTTTCCCCCGGGTGACCCCCGAATCCCGGAAGGCAGCACTCCCCAAACCCATAGGCCAAATTTTAGATTTTCACCTCTATTTGGAAACATCAAACTGGAGAGGAGGAAACAGCACCCAGGGGTGCCTCTCCCCACGGGACCTAGGTGTTTAGCATTTCACGCTGGGGATGTACCCGGGCAAAACCCTTTTTCCGGGAAAAGGTCCCGGGCTTTCACCGTGGGGGCATAGGTTCTCTTCTCACGGCGGGGCCCCTTTGCTCCCCAAAAAATGGGCCCAAATCCCCCCTGCATGGGGTCCACATCAGAGGTTTTAGGGGGGGGACAATGGAGGAAAAGCTGGAAAAACCCGGGGCCAGGCAAACAGCCGACTGGGGAGTGCCGATTTTCTCTCCCTTTGGGGATAAAAAGTGGGCTCCTGCTGCAACGGTGTCACCCAAGGGGGGCCCTTTTTTGTTCTGTGTCAAAGAGATTAGGGAGACTGGCCCCAAATAGTTGGCTTGGGATCCCCTTTCTGAAGCTAGTACTTTTCTATAGATATAAAGGGTCTCCTGTTTAAAAGGGGGGGGTTTTTTCCAGACTTTTTTGATAGAAAGGGAGTTTATTCCCTCTTTTAGAAGCAAGGGGGGAAAAAATTTTAGGATAGGGGATCAGGTTTTTAAAAAGTGTGTAAAAAAAGGGTTTGGGGGGTTAGATATAATTTTAAAAATTACGTTTTAGTGTTTTAAAAGATAGAGAACTGATAGAGTTTAAGTTTTCCTATGGAAAATTGTAAATTTAGGTTAAACTCTCACCCCTGTCTACAAGTGTCACCTGCTCAGACGTTTTCACAAGGGGGGCCCTTTTTGTTTTTGGGTCTAAGAAAATTAGGGGCGACTTCCCAAAATAGTTTGGCCCTTGGGGTCCCTTTTTGAAGCTAGACTTTTTCTATAAAATTTTAAGGCTCTCCGTTAAAAGGTGGGGTTCCAAAATGGGCTTGAAGAAGAAAGGGGGTTTTTCCCTCTTTCAGAAAACAAGGGGTTAAATTTAAAGGGAAAAGAGATCAGGTTTTTAAAAAAGTGGGTATAGAGGTTAAAAATTAGAATAATAAAAAATTACGTTTTAAATGTTTAATAGGGTAGAGAAAATGATAGAGTTTAAGTTTGCCTATGGCAAAATAGTAAAAAATTTGCTCTCTTGGCGGAGTCCTCCCGCCTTTCAGAAAACCTTTTCCAAACGATCCGGGGGGCCAGGGAAAATTTAAATTTGCTCAGGGAGAGGGGGGGGTCTCTTTTCGGGCCCAAAGGGGCTTTTACCCTGCTGGACAGGGCCCTTTTTGAAAGTGGGGAGGGAGGGGGGGGCGGCATCATTCCCAAGTCAAAATCCGGAAACCAGGGTACGAAATTGGGACCCGCATAAATTTTCCCCCGGAAAGGAGTCACCCCCGTCGCGGTTTAGGGAGCGGGGTTTTCAGCGGGGGATGCCAAACCCCCGGCTCCCCGAAGTGGTGCGGAAAATTTATTGAGGAAGGTCTGTAGATCCCAGACAAAGGGGGCACTCCGTCCCAGAGGGGGGGTTGCCCCCCAAACCAAGGGCCCTTTCCCCGGGCAGCAACACACCCCGAAGGCCACCTTAGGAACCCCTCCAGGGAAATATCCACCAACATTTTCCCCTGCATAGAGCACTGGGTTTAAAAAAACCCCCGGGGGGAGCTTTGGATCCCCGGCAAAACGGAGGGGGCAAAGGGAAACCCAAAAAAAGGGGCCCCAAGTGGCCAATGGGAACCCGGGGGTGTAGACGGGCCCCCCAACGGGGGACTGTTTTCTGGGGGTGGGAAGGAAACTGACGGGAACTGGCGGAGAGCTGGCCCAATTGCCCTTTTCCTGTTTTTGCCTTTTTCCCGCATTGTTGGGAAAAAATCGTTTGTAAATCCCTGATGCTAAGGGGGAAAAGGCACCTTGGGGGGGATCCAAAGGCTGGAAACTTACTGTAACGGACGTGGTAGTTTATTGCGGGGACCACCACAAGGGTATTTGGGGGTAAAGCCACAACCCGGGAGCGGAAAACTTTCGTTTGGTCCCCCTTATTACCAGAGCCCGCCGGGAAAGCGGGGGTGGACTTTCTCGGGGGGATCTACCAGGTCGCCTACCCCGAAAACCCACTTTCTTGCGGTGGCCCAAGGGGTGAGGGGTGGGGGTTTTCAGAATCATGAGGCTAAGGCGTACTTGGGGGGCAGGCGGCCCAAGGCGGGGAGGGGGGAAAGGTTCAGAGTCGTTAAACTTTTGGGAGAGGTTTAGAAAAAACGGCAAGACAGGAAACAGTTTAGGAACGCTTTCTCTGGGGCACGGAGGGAACATAAAAAATCCCCAGGGGAATGACGGGGGAAACCCAAAACTATATAGGGTTTTAAAGGGGCCCCCTCGGGCGCCGCAGGGAAGAAACGGGTAAAAACCCCCCTTCACGACCGATTTTTTTTCCCATTTCCCTGTGGCTGCAAACTTACGTAAAATTTGTCTTTAAAACAGTTTTGATAAAAAGTGGCGCCGGTTTTTGACTATTTTACCGTTTTCCCCCAACTAGGGGTTGGCTTACTTTTTTGCAAATAATTTTGGCCAAATTTTTGGAAACAAAAGTCACACACTAGACCCCCACTTTTTTAAGCGAAACGCCTCTTTGGGGGATGGCGTGTCTCCAAAAAAGTCCCAAAACAAAAAAATAAACATGAAAGTAAAGCATGAACACCAGAATTCTGCTGCGATCGCCGTAATAAATGTGCCCCTTTGTGTTTTAGTTATTCACAATTTTTTAGATCATTTTTAGTGTTGGTGAATGAAAACTCTCTTGTTTATATATGGTGGCAGCAAGCGAGATACACAGCTATTCCTGCTCTCAGCAGAATGGTGGATGCAATTGTCTTGACAATGCTTTGTGAGTCTCACTTAGGCTTCGTTCACACTGCTTATTTTGCCGCGGATTGCCGCCGTACTGCGTGCCGGATTTGCGCTGCAGTACGGCGCCAATCCGTCGGAGTCATTATGGTAATCCACTGTTCTCATAGAGAACAGTGGATTCCGTCGCTCCTCCCGCTCGGCGAATCCGCCGAGGGGGAAAAGTGACATGTACATTATTCCAGGCGCAATAACGCGCCGTGGATATGCAAGTCTATGGGGCCGGAAAGCGGCGCCCCCGCCGCGCTCCGCCCCGTCCCCATCCCTTATTCACGGCGGATTTGTGAGCCGGATTGCGCTCACAAATCCGTCGGGAATAAGCCGTGTGAACGAGGCCATAGGGTGCTTTCATTCACACGGTGCATTTTTTGATGCGTTTTTTTCTGCAGAAATCTACAGCATTAATTGCTTTGCCTTTCTGTATAAAAAACACATCAAAAACGCACCCAAAAATGCACGTGTGAAAACACCCATAAAGTTCACATATCTTCTGCACTGAAATTTGTGTCAATTTCACCTGCGATCTGTGCCATAGTTCATTTGAATTGGATGATTGTGCTGGTGGATTTTAGATCTGTATTGCAAAAAAACCCCCAAAAGTAACATATCACTTGATTGATGCAATTTCCTCCCTGATTCCATTTAAAAGTCATATCGGGTAGATAGGATGTGGATTAGCTCTATTGAAGCCATACTATACTGTATGTTGTAAAAAATAGTGCAGAAATGTGAGGGTCAAACTTGTATTTCTGCTAAAGATCCACAATGGATTTTTACTGACAGTGCACTGTGTGCATTGTATATGCTATTACTGTACCTGTAGGTCTGAACAGAGGACCCTGCAGAAGGGACAAGAAGAAGGAGAAAGAGGATTATATTTTGCCTATACTCGCAGGCAGACGAGTGGCCAAACACACCTTTCTGTAGTCTTAAAGATGGCTTAAAATAGTGGCATAGTAGCTGGTAGCTAACTTTTGTATTGGTTGAATAAATACTTTTAAAGACAAAAATGCTTCTTTCTAACTTGTTTTACTGAAAAGGTAAGAACCTTCATCACCTTCACAAAACCATCACTAGTGATCACACACCAAACGTCACCATGCCATTGCTGTTTCTCTTTCAGCCTTAATGTCTACACTAGGTCTCCTGGCACTGGGATGCCCTTGGCCATCATATATGTAAACCCGTGGGAGTCAATAGATCTGCTTCCACCTTAAAAGCAGCTTCTACACCTATTAAATGCCAGAGACTGAACTCATAAATTTAATTGCTAAAAATTAATAAAAGGATTTTTCCCAAGACACATAAGGGGGAATCCTGGTTTGGGGCTGGGGGAATGCAAAGGGGCCCAAAACTGCACCTACACAGGGGTCCTATGCTGTTTGTGTCTGCCCTGTGGGCAGATCTTGCTAATTGCCCAACACAAAAAGAGACACCTCTTAAAAAAATTGCTACCTTTTTTTTGACCGGGGGCTCTAAAAAAACTTGCATACGGGGGCTGCCCCCTCTTTTTTGTCGGGCTTTGAAACCAAAAACCATCGTACCCCTTTTTCTTAGTTTGTATAAAACATACATAGGCCCAAACTTGGTGCAATCTGTGCCCGACACAACTCTTTTTAATGCGCCAAGTTTGTGGGGGTGTGTTGTGCCAGAATTGAAGCAAAACGTACAAATCTAAAGCTGTTGTAGAAATTTGGATGTAGAAAAAAAAAAGGACATGTAAAAAAAGGGGCTGTGAACCCCTTTTCAACATACTGGCCCCCCTTTCCCAAACACTCCTCTCAAGTGACCCCTAAAACTGGTGGGGTTGGGCCCCCAAATTTCATAAAAGCCCCTTTTGGGTTTTGGGACTGTTTACCTCAAAAATAATTCCATTTTACACTTAATACTTTTATGATCTTACCTTGCAAGCAGGGCTCTCACGCCTTGTGTCTGATATGTTAGTAGCTTATTACTAAGTAATCTAAGCTTTTTCCCTCTGAAAGGGATACCTCTCCCTTGTAAAGTTCAAAGATCTTTTTAAAACTTTAGTTTGGGGCCCTTTTCTGTGGAGTGTAAAGGTCGGAAACCTGATTGAAAGGGTCGAGAAGAAAAGTTATGAGAGAGAAAACCCTGATTAGGTGAAATGGACCAAGCGTTTCCCCAAGAGTTTTAGGAAGGGCAGATTAAAAGACGGCCCGGTATTAGAAACACAGGTTTGGATCCAGAGGGGGCCTTTTTAGTAAAGAGGTATGATGGTCGTTTAGAAAAGGGATGGAAAATCCCAGTGCA
This sequence comes from Phyllomedusa bahiana, assembly GCA_025379985.1. Taxonomy (NCBI): domain Eukaryota; kingdom Metazoa; phylum Chordata; class Amphibia; order Anura; family Hylidae; genus Phyllomedusa; species Phyllomedusa bahiana. Next base: position 30,819 of record JAODAL010032114.1, on the reverse strand, counting down.
AGCAGGGGTTCAAACAATTAGCCCAATATCAGAGAAATTCAAAAGGGGCCATTTCCCCCCCGGAAAAAGGGGTTTTCGGCCTTTTTTTACCTTTTTTTGGGGTTTTTCAAAACCCCCTTTAAAACCGGCCGAAAAGGGGCACAATGGTGCTCTAGGGAAAAACCCCGTGCAGCATTTAACCCCCACTCACAGTTTTGCCATCGGCCCGGTTTTTTGCCCCCGGGGTTTTTCCCGCTCAAAAACATTGTAGAAGCACAATTTTCCCGCCCGGGGTTTTCCCGACGGAAAAATGTGTTTTCTCAATGGGAGGGGGAGGGCTTTTCTCCGCTCATCGCGGAAAAAAACCCGTCCCCCCCGGGGGCCGTGGGGACGGGCAAAACAGGACAAATACCGGCCGGCAAACCCGCCGGTATTTGTTCTGGGGCATGGGAACGCCCCCCTAAGTGGGAAATTTTAAATCTACCCTGCCTAGGAATGAAAACCAATTATAAATATTTGGGGCCCTACTTTGGGGTTTTTTAAAAATCTAGCGTCTTACTCTATGATTGGCTAGAGGACCAGGCCCTCTGCACATGAGACTTATTTCATTGCGAAGACATGGCGTGGGGTAAGGGAAGTACATGACATATTTTTATGTAGATTTTATTTTTTATTTTTCACCTTTACTGTTCTATATTTTTATTCACTGATTAAGACTTCCTGTAAACCTGACACGGAGAAGCCATAACGTCAATTTTACTGCTTTCTCTGCAACAGTTTTCCTAAACAAACTTTATATGTGATATTATACAGAAATTCCCCAGTCAAAAAGCACCGCAAGGGAATTTTCCCTTTGTTTCCTCTGCTGGCGGGAAAGGGAACCCGAAACTCCTTCAGACCAAGCAACTGGTGACATCATTTGGAGAAACTAGAAGGACTAGAAATTCTGTCCTGGTTTTGGAAAAAGTGGGAAACAACTAGTTGCCACTATAATATTTCCCCTAAAGCTAGTCAGTCAGCTTTCCTGAACTCCAACACATCTAATTATGCAGTGATAGTCCAAGTCTCAGCTATATAATTACTAGCAAAAAAATCTCATAATTGTGTGTAACAGCGGGCCATTTTGTTTTTACCACGTTCCCCGGGAAAATTTTTAACCCGGAAAAATAAAGGGTATTGACATAAAAAGAGGTTTTGGGGTCTTCATGAAAACACCGGGCAAAGGTGGGACATAATATCAAATTATGTCCTTTTAAGCTTTTAAGTTTTTCAAGACTAGTGGTGATCGAAAAAAGGTTTTTAAGACAAAATTAAGTTTGAGTCGAACATCTTTGGGGTTTTTGTAGAACTTTTAAACCCAAAACCCAAAAATTTTACTGTTCTTCGGTAAATGTTTTGAGTTCGACATGAAAAGGTTTTTAAAAAAAAGGGCCATTTTTTATTTTTAAACTGCTTTCCCGGGAAAATTTTGGGGGCCCCTCCAATCACCTTTTTTGCACTTTTTTTGGGGGCCCCATCAGTTTTAGAGCACAGAGAAAATGGGCAAAAACGTCATCGCTGAGGGGGTGGGGTCTTTAATTTGGGTGCTAAAATCACATGGCCAATTTTTTAAAAAAATTTCACTGTAAATGCCTTGTGAACGTCATTTTCAGCTCACTCCTGTCTTGGAAAAGACCCCGCTCTTAAATTAATAGCAAATTTTTTTTTTCCAAAGACATCAATAGTTTTGGAAGGTTTTTTTTGCTGGCTGCATCTTTCCCCCACCCAGAAGCTGTTATTTTTGTGACATTTGCAGGCTCACAAATGCCTAACTCCATAAACTGGAATATTTATACAAGTGCTTTGGGAAATTTTTAAATCATACTCAGTGCCTAAAAGTTCTGTTTTGCAGTATTGGGGGTGAAAACATTTTTTAACACCAACCCAAACTCCAAATCCCTAAAGCAAAGAAAAAATATTCTAAATTTTGGGTTGGGTTTGGGGAAAATTATACGAGTGGAGAAAACCCTTTATTTTTTGCAGTTTTGGGGGGTTCAGTAATTGCATAACACAAAACCCTTTCCAAATCTCCATACAAAGGAAAAATATTTTTAAATAGTGGTTTGGGGAAAATTAAACTGAGTGGAGAAAAGTTCATTTTTGCCATTTTTGGGGATAAAATAAAATTATATATACGTGTTCATTTTCTTTCGATATATAAACCAGGGAAAAAGAGTTCTCTTCTGTTTCTAAATCTTACTCAACCAAAAATGAATTTTTTCCAATTTTGTCCCCATAATGCTGAAATAACCATTTCTTTTTTGTTATCCACACATATATAAAAACCCTTTTCTTTTTTTATTACATATATCTTGTGCCACCGCAAGCCCATAATAAATTTTTTCACCAATGGTAACCGGGCCCTCTAATCCCAAATCAACCTGAACCTCCACGTTTCCCCATTTTGGGGATGTTTTTGCTGCCACCCAAAGGGACTGCCATCTCATCTATTTCCCCCTGCAGAGGGGGTTTAAATTTAAGGGTTTTTTGGGGCCCCGGGGCAAAAAAATGAAATGGGCCCCTCGTTACCAGGGCTGCCCTCAGCCCTCTAAATTTAAACCCTTTCAGGAAACCCCCTTTAGCCCAAATTTTAAATGGGACCTCCCCCCCAATTTCTAGTTTTCCCATTTTTTTTTTTTTTTCATATTAAATGTAACTTGAAGTTTTTTTGGGGGGTGGTGCAAAAAAGTGAAATAGGGGCCCCCGACAGTTACCAGTTTTCATTTCCAACCGGTGTCTTCTATGTTTCCCTAGGGGGTTTTTGGGCCCCTCAATCAGGGCCCCGTACACTGCAACCCGCTGCACTCTCATAGCTACCCCCTGCTTGCAAGTTTTTCCCCCCATCTTTTAGTTTTGCCATTGAAAGGGAAAGAAATATTTTAGCTTTTTCAGTTTTTTTTTTTGTCACTCTTAGAAACCAAATTTTCTTCACGAAATTTTCCACATCCAAATTTTTGTTTTTTATGATAATTCCCCGCCTTTTCCCACCTGTAAAAGGGATAAAAATTAACCAGAACATCTTCTCCCATAGACTTTAATGGGGTTCGAGTACGAGTTCAAATCGAACATTAAACCGAACACCCCAATGCTCGACATTCAACTCGAATGCGAACATTTTACTGTTCGCTCATCACTATTCAAGACATTTTAAAAAACAGGCAAATTAATCTAAATGGGTTGTCCCACTGACGGGGAAAAGGGGACCCCCCTCTATAAAAAATTTATGCTAAAAGTAGGGCATATGAAAAAAGGTTGTCCCTTTGTGGAGCACCCTCTTTAAGGTAAAATTAAGGGGGGGACTTTGCTTATTGGCAAAACACCAGAAAGGGGACACATTCAGCTTTGACCTGAAAAAAAATCAAGATTCAGCATTTAACAAAAAGGAAAAAGGGATGCAAAAAGGAAAAAGTAAAACCCCAAAAAGAACAAAGCAGGACCTCTTTTGCATTTAGTTTTTTATACTTAATAAAAGTTTTAAAAAAGGGGTTTTGTCTATCAAGTTAACCAAGGGGAGGAAAAAAAAGTTTTTCCAAGTAAAAATGACCGCATCCCCAAATGTATGGAAAAAAGTAAAATAATTTACAAACCCTTTAAAAGGCTCCCCCGGGAAATAAAAAAAAGTTTTCCCTTTTGACCCACACAGGCTTTTTTTAGGTCTTTTGGGGAAACCCTAATAAAAACTATTTTTTTATTCTGAATTTTTAAATTTTTATTTACCCTCCCCTTTGAACAAAACATAAATGGGAGAATAAACCAAAAAGAAAGTATGAAGCAAATGGCAGAAAAAAAGGGGAAATTTTTCCCCCCAAAACCAAAACGAGGCTCGCAAATTCCCCTTTCGGCAATAAAAACCCGGAAGATTACGGCGAAGTTCGCCAAAGGGCCCCCATCCCCTTAAACCCCCTTTCCCTTTACTGAGAGATCAGGACGGATTTCTAGTCCAGAATGGAAAGGTGATGGACCCTCCTTCGCTCCTTTTACCCCGGGGCCCGTAACCCCCGACGAGCAAATTGGAAAAATAAGGGCCCCAAAATGAGTGGGGTGGGTAAAATTTAATCTCCCCAACCCACTGAAGAAGCTTTATCAAAATGGGGGGCCCCAATTTCTGAGCTAGACATAGAATCAGCAATTGGAAAGCTCAAAGCGAACAAAGTCCCGGGACCGGATGGATTTACCGGAGAACTTTTTAAGGCTCTCAAAGCCCACGTCACTCCTACCCTCTTATGCCTATTTAATTCCTACTTATCCGGTTCACCTATCCCTACCTCAATTAACACAGCCTGCTTTAAGATCATTCCAAAATCGGGAAAAGACCCGACTCTAGCCTCCTCTTATCGCCCGATTTCTCTAATTAATTTAGATCTTAAATTGCTTTCCAAAATCCTCGCCGACCGCTTAGCCCCATTTATACCCAAACTAATTGGCTCCCATCAAGTAGGCTTTGTCCAAGGGAGGTCGGCGATAACTAATATTAGAAAGGTCCTGCTTGTCTTAGACGAGGTTAAGAAATCCCCAGTCCACCACCCCTACTCGGCTCTGGTCACAATTGACACCGAGAAGGCATTTGATTCGGTTGACTGGGGATGGCTCGATTTAGTACTGGATAAAATTGGACTTAGGGGGCCATTCTGCAGATTTTTGCGCACTCTGTATAGCAACCCAGTCGCCCAGATAAGCCTTCCGGGTTTTCTGTCCACGCCTTTTCCCTTGCAACGCGGCACTAGACAGGGCTGTCCCCTATCTCCTTACCTCTTCAACTTGGCAATTGAACCCCTCGCTAAGTTTCTTACCTCCTCTCCCATCTTTGAGGGAATTTCAGTAAAATCATCCGAGCAAAAACTAGCTCTCTTTGCCGGTGATGTTATTTTTTTCCTCAAACATCCCGAAAGAGACCTCCCGCAACTGTTTCATCATCTTAGATTATTTAGGTCTCTTTCGGGCTTTAAAATAAACGAGTCGAAGTCGGAGCTTTTGAGGCTCGTTCCAACTTCGCGCTCACTTGCACTAGACTACTTAAGCACCCCAATCAACGTTGCTACTAAATCCATTAAATACCTCGGAATCCTCTTAGGGAGATCCCCGGAAACTATTTACTCCCTCAACTTTCCCCCTCTTATATTGAAAATCATTAGAGAGCTGGATAGGTGGTCAAAACTACCGCTTCCCCTTTTAGCCCGGTGCCATCTCGTCCGTATGATGAGTTTTCCGAAACTCTTATACCCCCTCCAAACCATCCCCTTATTGTTAAAGCATTTGGATGTCAAAATTATCCAAGCAGGGTTCTCAAGATTTATCTGGGGGGGGGGGGGAAAGAAACCAAGAATTGCCCTAACAAAGCTAATGCTTCCGAGAAAGTTAGGGGGAGTAAACCTTCCTGATGTACGAATGTACAATATTGCATGTAATCTCAGACACTGCCTAGATTGGGTAAAGAATACTTCTTATTACTCCAACACTGCCCTTGAGTCAGCGCTCGCCTCCCCTTGGGACCTCTCAGTCCTTCTACACACCAAATTTGCCAACGTCCCCCAAAATATCAGATCATGTCTATTAATGCGTGACACAATCGCTACCTGGAAGATTAGCCGAAAATTATTTAAACTCCCAGCCCATCTGAGCAAATATATGGCGTTATCTGATCACCCGGAGTTTGCACAGAGTGAGAGGGACCCCCATTTCCGTGTTTGGAAGGAGAAAGGCTTAGCAACGGTGGGTCACTTGTTTAATGTTCAGAAACTTAATTACTGTTCATTTCCTGAACTTCAAAATTTATATAGCATCCCAGCTTCCCACTTCCTCACCTTTGCACAAGTTAATAGCTTTGTAAGATCTAGAGTAGCTAGAATTTCCCTCTAATGACTTCGACGAAATGGTGGGCCCTCAGACCTGTCGACATTCCCTTTCCCTGTTGTACACAAAATTAAGAGAGTCACAACTCCCGGAAAAGGCCTCTAAATTATTGACCAAATGGGAGGAGACTTTCCCAGACCAGAACATCCCGCAGGTGGCCATAGAGGGCTGGAACAAGGTTAACAAAGCCATTATCATCGAGAAATGGCGGGAAACCTACTTTCGATTTATGAATCGGCAATTTACGGATTTAACACCCCGCCCCATTCCCTTGCTCCTAACCACAAGCTATTCTACCCTAAATGTCTCCAACCAAAGACAGACCTGATCCACGGAATATGGTCATGTCCCCACTCGCAGAGATTCTGGGGAGAACTGAGAGATACTCTAAAACTAAAATGGGATTTGGATGTCCCGTTGTCTCCTTCCTTTTGCCTTTTTCACGATTTGACTGGTCTGACCAAGTACCACACACTCCTCCTGGCGGCAAAACGATGCATTTTAAACAAATGGTTGGAGTCCTCAATGCCAGGAGTGGGAGAGGTTCGGTTACTGGTCAGAACATATCTTAACCTTGAAAGGGTGGAAGTAGAAGCTGCTAAATTAACACTAACTAAAAAAAATTTCACCACTTGGAAACCCTTCATTGAAACTTTCCTGTCATCAGAAGATATTAAGTCATTGGTTTTTCCTTTTAGGTTCACTAAATGGTATTTGGAGGGCGCTCTAGCAGGATCTGTGGGGCGTTTACAACTTCCTGAGGTAGCACCGTGAGTTGCTGTACCTTCTCTAACCTACATTATTTGTACTTGTATAGCTCCTGGATGGTGTACATGCACCTCTCATGGGACATGTCCAGACATCAGACAGGTAATAGACATATCACTTTTACCCAAGTGGGCTTCCCGTCCTGATGCAAGGGAGAGCCACCCTATTTTCCCCCCTTTTTTTTTCTCCTTTCTTTCTCTTTGTTGTTGTTTTTTTGTCGCGTGTGTGTTTTGTCTAGTCACTGTTTTGGGTTCTTGGGTTTTTATGTGTTAGAAAATTGAAGGTTATGGGCCTTGGGTAGTCATTATAGAAGAACTGGTTATTGGCGACAGCTTAGATATGCTGCTATTATATGTATCCTCTCAACCGACTCCTGTGTGGCATGTCTAAGAGGCTTTAGGAGGCATGAGTGTTTCCCCTATAAGTGTAACTTTTGCCTTTATTATATCCATGCTTTTTACATGCTTTTATTATACCTTTGGTTGGCCTTATAACCTAATAAACAAACATATTTTCAAAAAAAAAAAAAAGACTATTTTTTTTTAAACTTGTGGATACTACTTAAGAAAATGTCTTGGGTTCAGTACAGTCCACTACAAAGCTCCATCTGAATTTGGACAGTACCAGTGCCACATATCTCCCCCTTTCACTTCTGACACTGAGAAGGTGATGTTACCAATTGGTTCCAGGGTCTCTATATTAAATCCAATAGTAGGGGTTATGGTCAGGAGCTCGTGCAACTTTTACAGGAGAGCTGTCTTCCCAGAAGCATCAGTTTGGAATCGGGGGATGCCCAGGAAAAAACCTAGAGCTGCCAACAATAAAAAAAAAACTCAGGTCAATCCTATCTGTGCTTATAGCAATCACATGAGCTCTTATCTAGTATTTCCTGTATGCTCTGTCATTCTTTGCTGTGTTGGAAGTTTGTAATGCAACCTTTATATGACAGTGACCTTGGTGAGACATCTTGAGTGATATCTTGCATAACCTGTTTGTATGCATGCAACTTTATTGCAGTCCCTCAACCCATAACATTAGACTTACCCTGTCCATGATCACACAGGTAGTTAGCACTGTCCACCACAAAGACAACTCAGTCTAAATTTAAAAAGTAACAGTGTCACAGTATAAGGGTGTCATCGAGTGACAGTATGGTGGTGTTTTCTAGTCATAGTACGGTGGTGCTATAGGGTTATCCAGTTGTGTTATGGGGGCGCTTTCTAGTCATGTTATATGGGTATTATCTAAACACAGCATAAGGTTGTCTCAATTCACCATATAGGTGTGTTATACTGTCACGGTAGGGTGGGTTTTATCCAGGGACATTATGATGGTGTTCTCCAGGGACATTATGATGGTGTTCTCCAGGGACATTATGGTGGTGTTCTCCAGGGACATTATGGTTGTGTTATCCAGTCACAGTAGAGAGGTTGTTACACTGCCAAGATATAGTGGGGTTATCCAGTCATGGTATAGTGGTTGTAATAGAAATGGTATTCTAGGGACTGATATCGTTTGTTATGGTAAATTGCTATGCTTCAAATACTACAGTATCTCACAAAAGTGAATACACCCCTCTCATTTTTGCAACTATTGTATTATATCTTTTCATGGGACAGCACTTAAGAGATTACACTTTGATACATTGTAATCAGTATGTATAACAGTGTAAATATGGTGTACCCTCAAAATAACTCAACACACAGTATAAGACCTCACTCATGTTTGGCTGCCATCTTGGTTCGGCCTGGGGTCCTTCAGCTCACAGGATCGTTGTCTTTCTTAAATGGTATTGGAACACCAACTTTCTGACACCTGGATTCTCTTTAACCGGGGCTCAGCCAGCTTTATTGAGGCTCAGGAAAAATACAAACAAAAACCTCATTCCATCAGGCCACTGACTAAACACAATTATAGCCCCTCTCTATACGTAGTCTGGATCTAACGTCGAGTACCACCAATACACCTCAGTAAAGTCGCCAAACTGTAAAGGCTTCCTTCAAGCCCCTGAGGTCAGAATTTTAAATATCTCTCCTCAGCTCTGCTGCTCCAACTTCCAGGTAGTAAATCACCCCTTGGTGGGACCAGGCTTTTAGAGGCCTGGTAAAACCTGGACCTGGAACGTGGTAACGGCCATCCACCCAACTGCAGCCATTCCGGCAAAAGCCAGCCCATAATAACTGGACATCAGCCATGCTGCTAGGTACAGGTGTCAGCAACCTAGTGCTGATTACCGACAACAACTGGCTTTTCCAGCACTGCCTTCACTCTCTTGGGCATAGACTTCACTAGAGCCTCACAGGTTGCAGCCACTGGAATCCTCTTCCACTTCTCCATAACGATATAATGGTGCTGGTGGATGTTAGAGACCTTGTGCTCCTCCCCCTTCCATTTGAGGATGCCCCATAGATGCTCAATAGCATTTAGGTCTGGAGACATGCTTGGCCAGTCCAGCACCTTTCTCCTCATTTTCTTAAGCAAGGCAGTGGTCGCCTTGAAGGTGTGTTTGGGGTTATTATCATGTTGGAATACTTCCTGCAACACTAATGAATCATATGACACCATGGATTGAAAATGGCAAATTGGGCACAATTTGCCCATTTTTACTTAGGGATGTGCTCACTTTTGTGTACATTGACTACTTTACATTGTATCCAAAGTGTCATATCTTCAGTGTTGTCCAATAAAGAAAATATAATACAATATTTACAAAAATGTGAGGGGTGTACTCACTTTTGTGATATACTGTATGTCTTATGTGTTACATGTTTCTTCTAAATCTGTATTATGTTTTCCTGGACACAAGTGAAGTGGCATTTCATTTTGCACATTTAATTTATATCAACTTGGTGAGGAAATCCCAATTAACAAAGACAGTATAACGAGGTAAGGTGGCTGAATGATGGGAAGGGCTAGCCGAGCTACTCCAAATCCAATCAGGAACTAAATATACCTAGAATGGACAAAAGAAAACATATACATCAAGCACATATTTGTCACAATCCATATTTTTGGTAAGAAAGTCATATAATTATGATCAGGGAACTCAGCTGCTTATCCTTATTTAAACAAATGATACTAACACAATGTATCACAGCATCTAGGAGGTTTAAAGGCCAGAAACGGAGCTAGCTTTAATTCTGGCTGTTGCATTGGAAGCCCAGCTGTATATTACAGCTTGGCTTCTGGTGCAAATGGAGTGAGCAACATATGTATGCATATATACATAAGCCTACCTACAGACACCTAAGAACACACCTACATAAACATACAGGCACACATTAAAGTACTTTTTTCCCCCCGAAAAACGCAGAAAAAATGGCTCCATTTAAAGGGGTTTTGTAATAGAAAGTAGCCTCAAAGGGGCTATCCTGTCCTTGTGGGGGTTCAAATTATCTTAAAAATAACAAAGGGTGCACTGAGAAAACACATCACAACATGCCTTGCTGCTATGAAAATGCTTTCTGATTTTATTCACAAAATGGTGGCTTTTTATACCCTTTTGCAAATGAGTAGATAAGAAGGCATGCACCTGGCTGTGAGGGTCTATTGGCACGTCCTTATCTATGGACCACTCCTCACAGCTTCAGGAATGTCTGAACACAGGGTGTAACTTCTGACTAGGCGCCATCTTGGATTACACGACAATCTATACAAACTACTACAGGCAGCCATTTTGTTTAACACATTAATAACAAAAGATATACCTACAGCTTTTACATGCTGTATTATATAAGTATGTGCCTATTATGTATATATAATATATATATGTATATGTGAGGTATATAATAACTAATACATTAAAATAGAGACACAAAGGATCACACATATATAACCTTTGTTCCCATCCACAACAGTTTTCCCATGAATGAATATGTGCTGCACAGGTTGCTCGCAGCTGGTTTACCGTGCATGAGAATGAGAAGGGTGCCCCTTGCGGCTGTCCTCTACATTCACTTCTATGGGAGTTCTGAATATAGCTGAGTGCACTCACTCCCAAGTGAATAGGGAGGACGCCTGCAAGCGGCGCCTTCCTCATTCTCATGTACGGTAAACCAGCTGCCAGCGACCTGTGCAGCGCATATTCATTTATGGGAAAACCCCTTTAATGTGAAACACAGCAAAACAGTGATAATGTCATCACTTATAGAGACAGTCTGAGTATTAAGGGTATGTTCACACGGGCTAATTTTCGTGCGCATTTCGCGGTGTATTTAGAGAACTATGAATTACGCCACTGGTAGATAATTGACATGTCAAATACTTGCGGCGAAGACGCGCCGCGAGTAATGCATGTCAATGGGTGCTGGCCCCCCTGCGTCACGGGGGTACACGCTGATCAGTGCGACTCCCAAAGCACCGGCGTAATTGTGACCATAGCCTAAGGGTATCTCCATACAAGATGAGATTATTGTCGTTTTACTGTGATTTTCATTCAATTACAAGGTATTTACAATGATGCAGCAAAAAATGCGCAATTTTACAGCGATTTTCAGAAAGTTGTGGCAAAACCATTAGAAAACCATCCTATGTGCAGAAAATGGGTACTTGCAGCATATCCACTGGAGCTGTGGCAGTGTCATCCTTCCTGGGGATTCTGCATCCTAGAAGGCTGGCTGCTGCTCCTGATGGCGGCTGAGGAGCGGGTTTGCAGGGATTTCTCCTGCACCTACAGTCAGTTAAAATAGCCGAGACCCTCTCTCCCACAGAGCAGGCCTGTGTTCGTGCCCGCAGCATGAATAGGCAGCGTCAAGGTTTGCCTGTGAGAGACTGTCCGGTAATAGTTTTAGTACAAAGAACAGGTCCCAGGCTTGTTCATTTTACTAAACTTGTAAATAAGGGGTGGTAACTGCTGATGGCAGTAGTGGGCTCCCGCTTGTTTTACATTTCAGCCTGGGCTCCGTACAGCAGTACCAGGCGTACTGCCCTAACAGCAGCCCTGGTAATTGATGGATATTATTAGGTGCAAACCTTATTAAATTTATAATTTCTGCCTTGAACCTTCTAAGATGTTAGAAGAAGTTTAGTTTCATATTAAAAAGGACAATAATATTCGTAATTCAAATCAATTTATTTTATGAGATTTCTTTCTTAAACATCAATATTCTGAGAAGCAAAAGAAATAACAAGGATTAAAGACGTGATACACCATATACATTGTACTAGCCCTTCGCCAGTGTATTAAGGCATTCTTTGAAGTAGAAAGTTATGATGAATTGTCCATAGTCAACCCCATATTTGCATGCAAGCCATGATGTCCAGGTTCGTTAAGACAAATGCTTTGTTTGGTCATTATGACAATCTTTTAGACACAGATCTGGATTTAAGGTTTGATTCACACTCTTACGCTTTACATAATTGGGAAATTGCAAGATTTGAATCACACGTTATTTTTCTTGGGTTGACGTGGTCAGAATGGCTTGTCTTTCTTAAATTGCTTCACTAAGGCAGTGAGCATCTCCAGCCCCTCGATAAGTCCATCCCCAGTGGTGGCACAACATCCTTGGACATGCCACTGATGTCCTCTTATCTTCCTGAGCCCCAGCTCTTCGGACAGTTCTCCTGGTCTCCTGGCACCCGGTAGATCTTGCTTATTGGCCAGCACCACGAAGGGCACTCCTCTCATTTCATCATTCTCCAGGATGGCGCAGAGCTCCGAGTTGGCCTCTCGAAATCTCTCAGGGTCGGCACTGTCCACCACAAATATAAGCCCATCCGTATTCAGATAGTAATGCTTCCACAAGACTCTGATTTTGTCCTGACCTCCTACATCCCACACCGTGAAGGTACCATTACGCATGGGTTCCACAGTCTCTACGTTGAACCCAATGGTGGGGATTGTAGTGACTGTCTCTTGCAGCTTTAGCTTGTATAGAATAGTTGTCTTTCCTGCAGCATCCAGACCCAACATCAGGAGCCGTGCTTCGTATCGAGTGAACTTCAATAGGGTTTGGTGTAGGGTGCTCAGGAGAAGACCCATTGCCGGACAGTCTTTTCTTTTTGGCCAGGACAGAAAGTAGTTTTCTCTTGCGTTTGTACATTGATTTTGCAGACTTCACTTCTATTTATACACAGTCCTTCACGTGCTAATCATTTCTCTGCTCCTAGCAACCACAGAAGCTCGTAGCTTGTATTTCCTGCTTGCTCTGTCATTCTCTGCTGTGTTGGAAGATTTCAGTACAGTCTGTTATGACGGAGACGCTAGTGAGAAATGAACGGGAAATTACCTCTTGAGTAACCTGAGTTTGTATATATGCAACTTTATTGCAATCAATAGGAACACATGAACTGTCTTGTAGAGGGCACTAGCACCACACTTAAAGGGGTTGTCTCACTACAAAGATTGCTTTTTATGTTAAAGATCTTGAAAAAACAAGTCACTTTGCAATATGTGTCCATTAACAGTGTTCTACCTATTCTTAGATATCACCTCTTGTATGGGCTGTATCAGCTCCTCAGGTCTCTATAGCTACAGACCTGTTTCATCTTTCCTGATAGGCTGCCAGCACTGGTTGCTATAGCTACAGACCGGGCTTCTACTGCAGCCTAGTAGAAGCCAGTAAACACGCCCCTGAATTCAAAATGAAACCAAGCTGTTATTGTAAGATGGGCCGCCAAAGGGGAGGTGGCGTGGTATGTACTCTGGGTGCTGACTGCCAGGGTACCAATGGGGTACCAATGAGCCACTCTGCCTTTGCCATGGCATTTAGATACAGGGCTAGGGCACTGAACTGAATCTTGGCCCCAAGTGAAGAAAACCCTAGATGTAGCCTCTACAGGTCCCTGTTGGCTAAGAACTACTGCTCTGGTCAGCGTCACCTCAAGCTCCTGGGTATTAATGCAAAATCTGCTCCCCCTCTGCACCCACTATAGCTGTGCCCCTATAACAGCAGCCCTGATAATGGATGGATACTATTAGGTGCAAACCTTATTAAATTTCTAATTTCTACCTTAAATAGTCATTCTAAGATATTCGGAGAAGTTTATTTTCATATTAAAAAGGACAATAATATTCGTAATTCCAATTAATTTATTTTATGAGATTTATTTCTGAAATTAAACATCAATATTCTGAGAAGCAATAGAAATAACAAGGATCAATGACTAAAAAAACTAAAAAACTGAAAAAACTTAAAAACTAAAAAAAAACCAGGTCCATGTTGGCTAAGAACGACTGCTATGGAGTGGTTAGACGCGTCACCTCAAGCTCCTGGGTTCTAATGAAAAATCTTTGACCGGGCTATTGCAAATTCATTTGTCATGCTGTTCTAGGCACTAAGCATGAATATGCCTCCATTAAAGGCCCATTTACACTCTGAAATTATTGTCCTTATTTGCTCATTTCTTTGCATTTTTTGTGATAATTAATCACAAAAATGGGGTCCATTGGGCGCCGGGCGTGTCAGTCATTAAACGGGTCTAGTCAAACCTCTGCGATGCTAAGTTTTTAACTTAATATCAAACGCAAACATGAACCAAGCCTTAGGGGGTCATAGAAAGGAGAGTTTTACTTAGCAGTAGACATGTTCATTGACAGGTATCCTTAGGTGTAAACCTTTTTAAATTTGTAAGAAATACCTTGTGTAATCATTAGAGATGGGCGAATTTCTCAAAAATTCGGTTCGCCGAATTTTCCGACAAAATTCGTTTAGGTCCGAATTACTGTATTTCGGGACGAATCGCGTTAAAAAAAGCAGTATTCCCCAGGTCACAACCTGCAGGGGCTGTAGAACGTTGGTCCAGCTTAAATACAAGAGGGGTTTGGGTTTTTGGTCTTCATGCAATTTTGTGTTTTGTTGACACGAAATGACGCCCGCTCTTAGAATCGCTTCACTCAAAAAATTCCCTGGGTTTTTACGGGGGCAAAACGACCAAAAAACTGAAGGGGAATTTTTGCCTGAAAAAATCATGGCAGCGACAGCGAAAAAAACAAGCTGGGGGGCTAAGACCTACCATAGGTAAAGAACACAGTAGTAGGTTTACTGAAGCCACAAAGATCGCGCACAGAAAAGGGGGCGTCAAAGCAAGGGTCATTCCATGAGGCCAGAGCTTTTTTAAACCGCACAGAATATGACAGAACTTTTTCTGTTAAACCTCAACATGAGAGGCCCCCCGAATGATGGGAGGGTGTCGGGAGTAATTTTTTCGTTGCGTCCTGATCATTTTGCCCTTCCTTTCTTCCGTCGTGTCCCTTTCAATCGGTCAATAATTTATTTGTATTGCCAAGGGGCCAAAAACAAACAGGGGTTGATCCAAAACAGAGATACCAGTAAATGGGATATTTGCATTCTTCTGTGTTCTGTATCCACTCCTGTTTTGGGTAGACAATCCTATCCTTCCATTCCTTCTAGAGGTGAAAAGAAGGGGGAAAACCAAACATAGTGGGAAGTCATAGAGTGGTGAGGGTGGAAACAGCATTAGGAACCACAAGGGGTTCCAGTGAGACAAAGGGGCACTTGGCACAGTATGATAGGCCCCAGAGGGCACAATGACAAAATTCTGGAGGTGGCAGCAACATCAGGAGCCCACAAAGTGGCACAAGACCCACAGTGTTGGAGATAACTCTCAACAGCATGAGGTCAGAAGAGGGGCACAATAAAAAAATTCTGGAGGGGCACCAACAGGATAGGCCACAGAGGGCACAATAAAACAGTGGGAGGTCACGGCAGCACCCACAGCAGCACATGGGTCAGACAGTGGCACAATGACATTCGGAGGTGGAAAAAAACAGGAAAAGGCCACAGAGTGGCACATTGACAAATTCTGGAGGGGCACAAACAGGTTAGGCCCAGAGGGGGCACAAAACAGTGTGGAGGTCAGGGCAGGAGCAACAGCAGCGCATGGGGGTCAACATGGAAAATTTGACATTCGGAGGGGGAAAAAAAACAGGAGTAGGCCACAGAGTGGCACAAATGACAAGTTTTGGGGGAGGTTTCAGGGGAAAAACACAGGGGGGGCCCCCAAAAAACAGCAGCACACAGCTGAGGTCAAGAGTGGCACAATGCAATTGTGGATTTCACGGGCACCAGCAACAGCGCAGCAGCATGAGGTCATATAGGGGCACAATGACAGAGTGGGAGGTGGTGGCAAAAACCAGTCCCGGTAAAGATGTGGTAGGCAAAAGGAAAACTGGCAGCAGATGTGTGGCATCGGTGGGTGGCGGCATCAGAAAATGGCTGAGGCAGGTATTTTTGAACCCAGTTCCCTTCTCACAGTTTGGGTGAGGCGTCATGGGATGTATCGACGCCAAAGGCATTGGTGTGGGGGGAAAATTCGGCCATCCCCCTGTTTCTTCTTAAAAAAAAAGGTCAGTCTTCCACATTTCCGTGGAAACGAGTTCCCCTTTTTGGGGTTTAAAACGATGGCCCCCCCGCATAACACCCGCTCTGTTGCCACACTACGGCCGGGCAGGACAGTTTTTCTCCACTGCAAAATTTGGCAAGTTGCGGCCACACACCAGTTTGCTGCCCAGTATCCAGCGGATCTTCTAATTTGGGGAGGAAAGGTGCATCTGGCCGGAGATGATGGAAAAGAGAAACAGCCCCCTTCGCGAGGTGGGAGCCTTTGACTGGCTGCAATGGCATGGGGCACTGGGCCTGCTGTTTGCTTTACTGCGGCGGGCAGATGGATCACCACATTGACCACGTTTCTCCCAGGCCCCCCGGGGGGTGACGCGAAATGGTTGACCAGGCCGGGGTCCAACGTTACCCCTGGCCCGCTTCACTTTCTGCCCAAGATTACATAAATCCATATTGGTTTTTCCTTTTTGGTCTTAGCAAAAAACTGCCACACCGCGGATAGCTGTTTTACCCCAAAACCCTCCGCACTGAGTGACTACAAAACCGTTGTTGCCTCCGAAGCCCCTGTGCCGCTACTTTCTTGGACCGCAAGCGGGTTTTTACCCCGTGGTGTTTGGCTCCCAAACCTCGCACTGCTGCTATCCTGCTGACTCACGGCCCCCCGACCCACTTGCGGCTGCGCCGCTCCCTGAGGCGCAAGCGACACCCTTCTCCTGGGGGATGATAAAGCCCCTTTCCTCCCCCCGGCTCCCAATCGGTCGGCTACATCGGCCCATTTCTTCGCGCCAAGAGCTCTGACTGCCTCCTCAAATTGTTACCTCGCTTATAGTGCCGCTGAGCCCAACCACATGTAGATCTTGCTGAGGGAACCGGGATGGGACAGAGGGGGTTGGGGAGGGGTGAGGGCCGCTGACCCCTCCCGGGCCATGCCAACAAAGGGGTTTTGTGTCTGACTTTTCCCACCGACTTTGGTGGGGTTTCATTTTCATCTGGGGGGAAGTGGATGACCTAGTCAACCAATCAAGAACCTTTGGGTTCTGGTCAACAACGCCGCTAAAGACACTGGCATTTGGGCCTAAAACCGAGTGACCCCTGCTCGAGTCCCCCCCCTTTTTAACTGGGCGGGCGCCTGTCCCTTTGCCCAGGAAATGTTTTTGTGCCCTCTGCCCCTAAATCGCGGTAAAAGAAGCCCGCCACCTCTCTTTGTTTTGACATAAGTTTGTTCTAAAAATGTCCCCGGAAAACTTTTTTAAAAGAAGATATCTGATAGATAAATACCCACCCGTATTTGACTCCAAAAAACCCCACAAAGAAGCTTGGGTAACCTTTTTGGATATAAATTGGGCCTCCACAAAGGGCAGGAAAAATTTACTTGTATGTGCTTTTAAAAAACTCGGTATTTTACTGAATAAAAAGCACAAACAGCTTAATTAAACCCTTCGGATATGAAATTTTTACGGCCAAATTTCTTCTTTGGGGTTTAAAAACACAGTTTCTTTTACTGACTCAACAGCAGAAAAACGCTTAATTAACCCTTGGATCTAAATTGCGCAAAAAAAATGAGCTGCCAAAAATTACCAGCTATTTGCGTGTTAAACCCGTGTTTTACTGACACAAAGCAGAAAAAACGTAATTAACCTTCATATATTATGCTACGGCAAAATTTTCTTCTTTTTGGGGTTTAAAAAAACCCCCCCTTTCTTTACTGCTACAAAGCACAAAGACGTTTAAGTACCCCCTTTGGGTCTAAATTGCGCAAAAACAAGAGCCAAAAATTAAGGGTAAAAAATTTAATTTTAAAAAAAACGTTTTTTTAAATGAATAAAAAACAGGAAACAGCCTTTAAAAACCCTTGGATATTCAATGTGCGTAGCAGAAGATTAAAAAAGTATATGACTGAATTGGGCGCACACTGGACTTCATTCCAAAAACCCCCCCAAAAAACAAAAAATTTGAACGGGGAAAGAAGCAGTCTCTGAGACAAGCTGTGCCCCCCCCCAAAAAAAAATCGCGTATAAAAAGTTTTGTCTTTTTTTGTGGATCTCGCAGCACTTCCCAAAGCACAGTGGGGGGGGGAAACAGTTGTAACTGCCAGTCGCTCCGGGTTATATGTGCGGGGTACTCACAGAATCCCGCCGGGCTCTGATTGGCTTTCCCTCTGCACATGTCATCGGCTATGCCCTTTTTTCCTCCCGAGTTCTTGCCCCATGAAGCCATGGCTCGCAACCAATTTATCAATTAAAAAAAACGCTTCGTTCCCGCGAATCACCCCCAAAAATTTTACTTTTTTCAGAATCGAAGTTTTCCTGAAAATTTTCCTAAAAGAATTTCCCCTTCGTTAGAATCGATTTCCCCATCTCTAGTAATCATCCTAAATTTAAGAGAAATTTTGTTTAAGGAAAAAGGGCATTTTTAAAATTATTTTAAACATTTGATTAAATATTTTTAAATAAATAAATATTCTAAAGTGATAATTTGGGAAATATTTGTAAAAATGATTTTCCCGACGGTTAAATCACAAACAGTAGGGGTTTTTGGGAACCCCTTTGCTTGAATTGTTTTTTCCGTCCCAAAATTCCGGGGCAACCCCCCAATTGGAAAAAACCAATGGGGAAAGAGCCGAAATTTCATTGAAAACAAAGAAAAATTTGGTGGAATTATTTTACGGTTTTGCGCGGAATTCGACCAAACCTCGGAATCCGGCGAAAAAACCTTTAACAGGCCAAAAAAAAAAGGAAGTTTTTTTTTTTTTTATTCATTTTATTCTAAAAAAAAATTTTTTCAAAAAGCTGAAAAAAGGGGTATCTGATTCTTTTATTAAAATGACCCTTGTCCCCTCTTTTGAGGTGTTCTTTGCTTAGAAGCCCCCCCTTTTTTAAGGAAAAAGTCCTTCCCCTACAGTGCCATGGCGCCCAATTCCCTTAAACCGGGGTTAAATCTTTTTCCCCCCCCCAGACAGCCTCACGGGTTTTTTTGGGCTACAAAATTTTTGAATGTGTGGAAAATTTTCCCTTAAAACGTTTCTTGAAATATTGAAAATTACCCTTTTTGGGGCAAACCAAGGGAAAATAATTACCTCCCCATTGATGGTAAATATAGTCCCCTGACCAGGTTTAAAGCCCCATATAGTCCTCTTTTAAGCGATTGATTGTGTTTAAACCCCCCCACCTTAACCATGGGGTGGTTTTTTTTAATTTATATCTCTTAATCACCTAAGATTTAAAAAATTTAGTTTAAGAGAAAAAAAGGACAGTACTAACATTCATATTTCAAATCTATTGATATTATTACATTTATTTCTAAAATGAAATATTAATATTCTAAAAAGCAATAGAAATAATAGGGAACGATAACGTGATACAATGTACACTCACCGGCCACTTTATTAGGTACACCATGCTAGTAACGGGTTTGGAAACCCCCTTTTGCCTTCAGGAACTGCCTCAATTCTTCGTGGCATAGATTCAACAAGTGTTGCAACGATCCCTAAATTGGTACCAAGGGCCCAAAGAGTGCCAAGAAAATATTCCCCACATCATGACACCACCACCACCAGCCTGAACCTTGATACAAGGCAGGATGGATCAATGCTTTCATGTTGTTGAGCGCCAAATTCTGACCCTAACTCCGAATGCCCGCAGCAGAAATCGAGACTCATCAGACCAGGCAACGTTTTCCAATCTTTCCTGTCCAATTTCGATGAGCTTGGGCAAATTGGAGCCTCATTTCCTGTTCTTAGCTGAAAGGAGTGGCACCCGGTGTGGTCTTCTGCTGCTGTAGCCCATCTGCCTCAAAGTTCGCCGTACTGTGCGTTCAGAGATGCTCTTCTGCCTACCTTGGTTGTAACGGGTGGCTATTTGAGTCACTGTTGCCTTTCTATCAGCTCGAACCAGTCTGCCCCATTCTCCTTTGACCTCTGGCATCAACAAGGCATTTCCGCCCACAGACTGCCGCTCACTGGATGTTTTTTCTTTTTCGGACCATTCTCTGTAAACCCTAGAGAGGGTTTTGTGCGTGAAAATCCCAGTAGATCAGCAGTTTCTGAAATACTCAGACAAACCAGCTTTCTGGCACCAACAACCATCATCGCAGTTCAAAGGACTCAAATCACTTTCTTCCCCATACTGATGCTCCGTGTGAACTGGCAGAAGATTGCCCTTAAACCATGGTCTACATTCCTAAATGCACTGATTGCCAGCATTATTGGCTGATTAGAAATTAAGTGTTAACGAGCAGTTGGACAGGTGTACCTAATAAAGTGGCCGGTGAGTGTATATATTACATGAATCTTGTCACCCTCTACTGAGGTGTTCTTTGCTGTAGAAGCTTGTAAGGAATTGTCCGCTATCCAACTACATGTGCACCATGACGTCCAACTTACACCTTACACCAGGGGTGTCAATCTCGTTTTCACCGGGGGCCAGATCAGCCTCACGGCGTATCTTAAAGGGCTGACATAATTTTAGAACTGTGTAAATATAACTTCTCCTTAGCTGTTACATTTGTACAGTATTGCTATTATAATTAGCCCTTTGAGGGCAACCAGGAAGAATATATTACCTCCCCCATAGGTAGATAGGTACATATAGTCCCCTGTAGCCAGGTAGATGCCCCATATAGTCCTCTGTAGCCAGGAACATGCCCCCATATAGTCCTCTGTAGCCTGGTAGATGCCCCACATAGCCCCCTGTAGCCAGGTAGATGCCCCATATAGCCCCCTGTAGCCAGGTAGATGCCCCATATAGTCCTCTGTAGCCTGGTAGATGCCCCATATAGTCCTCTGTAGCCGGGTAGATGCCCCATATATTCCTCTGTAGCCTGGTAGATGCCCCATATATCCGCCCTGTAGCCAGGTAGATGCCCCATATAGCCCCCTGTAGCCAGGTAGATGCCCCATATAGCCCCCAGTAGCCAAGTAGACGCCTCCTGCAGCTAATGAATATAAAATAAAAAAAGGTACTAAAAAAAAAAAAGGTCCGGGAGCCGCCCCCTGCGATGCCGTATGTATGTACAGCGCTCACTGAGCGCTGTATATACACGGGAGAAGGCAGCAGGGAAACGATCCCTCCTGCCTTCTCCCTCCCGAAGTCAGAGAGATCGCAGGGGGCCGCGGACCGGAAAACACAAGGCCGCGGGCCGGATTTGACTTGTGTTTGACACCCGTACCTTACACCATGGGTGTTGTTTGGTAACTTTATATTTTTACATTCAAGAGCTTTGTCTGACCACTGTGAAATCTTGGGGAAGACTTCAGCTACGGACATAAATTAACTTTTCGATGATATTCCTATAGACCCAAGATCCAATGCAGAACAGTGTTTGCTTCTTGGCCAGAACAGACAGTAGCAGATAGTTTGCTTTTGTGTTTTTTCATTGATTTTGCAGACCTCACTTCTATTTATACACAGTTCTTCACGTATTAATCCCTTCTCTGCTCCTAGCAATCATATCAGCTGGTATCTTGTGTTTCCTGCTTGCTCTGTCATTCTGTGCTATGTTGGAAGATTTCAGTACAGTCTGTTATGACAGAGACGCTGGTGAGAAATGAACGGGAAATTACCTCTTGAGCCACCTTAGTTTGTATTCATGCAACATTCTTGCAATTGGTAAGTATACAGGAACTATTCTGTAGCACCACACTATAAATGATTCTTGTATTGTTCCTAATGAAAAAATAGAAAACTTCACTTACTCCACTATGTTACCCAATCCAAAAAATGTACATATTGTCGTTAGAGGTGTAGCCAGCGGGGAGGTGGCATGATATGTACTCTGGGTATTGACTGCCTGGGGAAGAGGTGCCAATAAGCCACTTTGCCTTTGCCAAGGTATTTAGACACAGGACTAGGGCAACAAACTGAATCTTGGCCCCAGGTGAAGGTAACCCTAGCTATAGCCTCTACAGGTCCCTGGTGGCTAAAAACTACTGCTCTGGTCAGTTGCTGTCAGATGTGTAGCCTGGACACCAATGCAAAATCTGTGACCGGGCCTTGAACCTAGTGTATGCCATATATAATACCTCTTATCTGGCAGAAGAGTCTTTGGGACTTCTCAGGTACAAAGGCCTGGTTGTTCATGCTACCTCTGCATGGCTTATAGCTATAATGGTGGGAGAGCGGCTCATAGGAAGACTTCTCTCCTGGCTCTCTAGAAATGCAGGTACCATATATGCAGAACTATACCAAAGTGACATTTTGACCTTTTTTTTAGGTTAGCTTTAAAGGGTTTTTTGTGGGAGTTTAAAGATTTCATAGAACACTATAAACAGCATTTAAATGGAAAAGTCAAGATATTACACTAGCTTCATGTGTTTCTTTTCTTTTGCCTCCTTATTTATCTATCATAAGATCCAATTTTGCAATGTAACATCCTGCTTGTGGGAGGTTTCAGAGATCTCCAGCATCTCTTTCCTACAACTCCCAGGCTGCATTGCAATCTAGAATTTCCCTTCATAGTTCTCAGTGCTAGGGTCTATGTGCTGACATTAGTGTGCAATCCCCCCAGCTCTGTACTTGCTGTCATGATAATGACGATAGCTGTACTCATGAGTCACTGTGTAAACTGTACAGAGCTGCAGTCATCATTTTCATGACATCGGTACACAACCCCCAGCTCTGAACTGCTGTCCTCTGCTCCCATTACTTAGTTCTGCCTGCAGGACTTAAAGATAACCAAACTGGTCCCTCTCCCCGGTAATTACTCTAAGGTGAAGTGAATGCAGCCAGATCAGTCTCTGATCAGGTCACACCCACGACTCAGGTTGGTGTTTCTGAGCCGAGTCTGGCTTCAACATTACGTGGAAATCCCTAAAGAAGCATTTATGCTATCCATCACACATGAAAAAACTCCGAGAATCTCAGAGTTTTTTCATGTGTGATGGATAGCATAAATGCTTCTTTAGGGATTTCCACGTTGTGTATTGCCCTTTTTGCAGTAGTGTGCCGCTGGCAGTGGTGTGCGTGTGTACATGTATATATATATATGTGTGTGCCGCAGCCCTGCCAGTGGCACCCAGGTTTTGCATACGTTTTTTCAGAAATGTTTTTGTGTGCAGAAACATACGTTATATTTGGTGTATATTGATTTTAACCTATATGGGGAGGAAAGGGTGCCTCAATTTTGGGTTTCTGCACCCGCCCACTCTCACAGGCTGTCATAAGAAGGGCAGCTTGCAGGTTGGGTGTGTTTTTTATTTTTTCTCTCTGAATAATGGAGGTCGGTTGACCCAGTGAGAGGCCTTGATTGGCTCTATTGAAAGGTAAAGATAGCATAGGACTGCCCTATCTGAGATCACGTTGAAAGTCGTGGGCAGCTTAAAACATCTTTTGATCAAAATATGCGAACCGAGAATCTCAGAGTTTTTTCATGAGTCTGGCTTCAAAGCACACCCGCTGAGTGGTGACAAAACGTTCACTGAGGCCATGTGATGAATGAATAGTTTGCAGGGGATAAGGAGGTGGGGCGGACAAGGCTCTTTTCCTGGTTTTGCACAGCAGGACAGATAAAGTATGAATTACAAAGTTTAACCCCTTCCCGCATGGAAGTATGCATACGTCTTGGCGATCGCGCGGGATTGCGGGCGAGCCGCGCATGATCGCGACATGGAACCAGCGGTAAATTACCGCTGGCTTCATGCCACATCACCCCCGGCCGGAGTGAGCTCTGACCGCGGGTGATTAACGCTTTATTATCGCAACCTGTCATCGTCGCGATAATTAAGCCGCAGGCAGGAGGAGTGAGCTCCCCCTGCCTACAATCGGCGCAGTACTGGCGCTCCCCTTACCAGACTCTCCGGATGCATTCAGAAAGCATCCGGGTAGTCTGGTGATGTCACCATGCCCACAATGCATTGTGGGAAATGGGTGCAGTAGTTGCCATGGCGACCTGTTGCACAGCAGTAACACTGTGCAACAGGTTTCCTATTCAAACAGCAATCAAACCCGATTGTTTTTTCCCCAGTGGGGATTTGATGTTGCAAATCCCCACTGGGGAAAAGTAAAAAAAAAAAGTTAAAAAAGTAAAACACAAACACAAAAAATAAAATGAAGACACGTACACCGCCCTTTTCCCCTGTACAAACGCCAATCGCCCCCAACAAGATCAAAAATAAATAAATACCATATTTGGGTATCGCCGCATGTGTAATGACCCACCCTTATAAATCTGTCACATTAATTAACCCGTAGGGTTTGAACGCCGTAAAAAACAAAAACAAAAAAGTCACAAAATTTTGCAATTTTTTGTACATCCTGCAGCACATAAAATGGAAAAAAAAAAAGCGATCAAAAACTCATATAAATGCCAAAGTTGTCCCAAATTTTAATACTTAGTTCATAGCGCAAAAAAAAAGTCCTTACACGTCTCTGTATACGGAAAAATAAAAAAGTTATTGCTCTCAGGAGACAGCAATGCATAAATATTATTTAACACAATAAAAACACTTTATTTTTTAAAAGTGCTTCAAAATGTAAAAAAACCGATAAAAATTGGGTATCGCCGTAATCGTATGACCCAGAAGTAAAGCAACTGGTCATTGGGTACTGCAAAGTTTAGCGCTGTTAAAATAAAAATAAAAAACACTACTAGGATTGCAGTATTTTCTTTACCCTGCCTTCCAAAAAACGGATTAAAACTGATCAAAAAGTCTTGTCCCTTTCAAAAATGATACCCCAAAAAAAAACGTCCCAACTCATCCCGCAAAAAATCAAGCCCCTACACAGCTCCGTACACTGAAAAATAAAAAGTTATGGCTCTCAGACTATGACGATGCGAAAACGTGTTTTCCTTTTTTGAATAAAAAGTTTTTTTTAAAATTGTGTAAACCCGCATTAAACATAAAAAAATATACAAATTGGGTATCGCTGTAACCATATCGACCTGCTGAGTAATACTATTTATGTCAGTTATACTGCATGGTGACCGCTGTAAAAAATACAAATAAAAAACACTACCGGGAAAATGCTGTATTTTGTTTCAAAATGCCTCACAAAAACCCTTTAAATAAAAAGTGATCAAAGCGGCATTTTCCCCCATAATGGTACTAAAAAAAAACTTCAACTCATCCCACAAAAACAAGCCCATAATCAGCACCGAAATACAAAAACTAAAAAATTTAAAGGGGCTATCAGTACAGGACAACATAAAAACGTAATTTTTTATAGCCCATTTTTCTATTGTGTAAAAGTAATAAAACATAAAAAACTATATAAAATCTATATCATTGCAATTTTTACCGACCCCCCATAGTAAAGTTATCCTGTCATTTACACTGAAGTTTGAAATTGGTAAATTTTTCAAATTTTTCACGATACTTTAATCTTTTTCACAAATAAACAAGCATTTTTTGGACCAAAAATTTTTTCTATCTTAAAGCCCCAATATGTCAAAGAGAAAAGTCTCTGAATCACATGGATAGGTAAAAGTATCAAAAAGTTATTCTGACATAAAGTGACACATGACAGATTTAAAAAATGGGGCTCTGTCAGAGAGGCCAAAACTGGCTCCGGCGGTAAGGGGTTAATATAAAACAGTTGTGAGCCCTATAAGAAATAAAAAGATAGTCTCAGACAACTCCTTTTAAAACTTTACATTTATGCAGTGTGGTACCCTAATATATTACAGTGTACATATAGCAACCCTCTATTATACCCTGCATCTGAAATGGTGACATAAGAGTATAAACATAACAGACCTGAAAGGTAAGGGAGTATTTAGCACTCTCACTCGCTGAACCTACCTTAAGGCATGTTCACACGGCTTAAAATGGGCCGTATTTCGGTCCGTAATTATGCATCGAAGTGCGCCAATTACGGGCCGAAAACGGCCCATTCATTACGGTAATTCACAGTTCTCATAGAGAACTATGGATTACGTCTCCTCTCCCCGCCCGGCGAAGCCGCCAGGCGGGGAGATAATTGACATGTGAATTTCTAGCCGCAAATACGCGCCGCTGGCAATACAAGTCCATGGGCCGGCGAAGTGCCGGCCCCCCGCTCCCGCCCCGCCCCCGGCCACACGGCGTAATTGCGGGGCGTAATTACGCCCTGCAAATACACCGTGTGAACATAGCCTTATACCGGGCAGGTGCCAACTGTTATTAACAGCTAAAACAAGCTCAAAAGCGACCAGGATCTGAGCTAACTTTGATCCTGATCATTAAACCACTTAGACTGAGGTATAATTGTAACAATGACATCTAAATAACTATAACATGGCACTAGGCATCGTTACACCCCCCAATTGGCTCCATCTGAAACTATTGGAATATAAAATAGTGTACAAGCGATCACACTTCCTAGTGGTCAAATACCCTAGAAGGACTAAAAGAACAAGTAAAAAAAAAACTAAAATAAAATTAAAAAATGAAAATAAAATATTAGATCAGATTTCTTTTGTCCATTCAGCTCACAATGTCATGTAACTTATTTTTTTTTACTGGCCATTTTGGCATTTTACAAATAAAAAACAGATAAAAAAATTAAAATTATTGAAAACACTGTGTCCTTGAAAGTCTGATCTATTAAAATATAACGTTATTTAGCCCGTATGGTAAACAACTTATACAAAAAAAATTACCCATCACCAAAATTGTTTTTTTTTTTCACTTTGCCTCTGCAAAATATTTAATAAAACGTGATCAAACAGTTGCAAGTATACCAATATGGTACCACTAAATACTACACTTCAGCCTGTAAAATATGAGCCCTCATTCAGGTTCATAGATGGAAAAAATAAAAAAGTTAGAAAATGGTGCTGCAAAGCAAATTGCAAAAAAATAAAAAAAGGTTTAATTTAATTTTTTACATGTTGTAAAACAAAATGAAATGTTATGAAAATGCAAACAAAAAAATCCCCAAAAAATAGTGTCACTGGGATCATACCAACCTGCAGAATGAAGATAACATGTCATACCAACAGTGAACCCCATAAAAACGAGACCCCACAAAAAATGGCGCAATTGCATTTTTTCACATTTCATCCAATTTGTTTATGGTATGGTAAGTGGTAGCATTAAAAAGGAGACATTATTAAGTAAAAAAGATTTGGAAAATTCTAAAAAGTTATGGGTCTTGGAAGGCGAAAAGGAAAAAATGAATGCGACCTAAACAAAAATGCCTGCATCGTAAAGGGGTTAATGTTGTCTTGTAAAATCCCCTTTATGCTGTTTGATGCATCTTTTTACTACTTGTTTTTAAGGCTTGTTTCACATGTTGTATTGCTGCATGCATTTATCATGTAGAAAGTACATAAAAATGCATGCAGCAAAAACGTGTTTTTTTTTAACCTGTTGCCGACCACCCGTTGACTATAACCAGTTATCGTGTACTTACAACAGCGCAACGGCCCTGCCGTCTTCCCCGAAGCGTATTGCGCGCCGTGTGAAAAAAGTGACATGTCACTTCTTCCGGGCATTTAAGCGTCAGGGATAATGGAAGTGAATGGGGCCGTCCCCCAGCATTTTAGAAGTATGCGCTGACCAGCGCGTTCTTCTAAAACACATGGGGCGACATGTATGAACAGGGATGCGGCAGATATGTGCCGTCATTTCAGCCCGATATCCAGCTCAGCCCTGTTCGCTACATTTTAAAATGGCCCGCATGCCTATATCAGGCGCATTACAGAGCGTGTGCGGCACTTTGAAATCCGCCTGATTTCGATGGGGGGGCCGGGCGCACTAGAATTGTACGAAGCTATAGATTTATAGCTTAGCTACAGCATTTTTAGGCGCATTACTGCTGGAACAGGTAGAGCACTTTCAAAGTGGTTTACCTGAGCCAGAAATGTTGTATTAGAGCTAGAATGCGCCTGATTTATGACCCACAGTAGAGCAGGTTCATAAATCAGGCGCATTCTAGACTAATATTATGTGCATGAAATTTGGCGTCAAATTTCATACATGTTGCCCATGGCGTATAGTGGCACGCACAGGTACGCGCCACAAGAATACACCCTAAGAAGCATTTATTGGTTTTATTTTTTTTTAACTGTGTGAATGCTGTGACTGATGAAAGGGTTGCGGGCTGCCTCTGGCTTTGGGATGCCCGTATGATGATTCGGCCCCATCTTTTATGCAATAAGCTCAATAGCACATAGGTACCTAGGTCACTACATTGTAAACTATAATTGTCAGGAGGTCGCTCTGTGTAGGAAGTTTCCTGTGAAATCTGTCCAGACACAGAAACAGGTGGGAGCCCCAGGAGAAATGAGCTCACAGCTCGACTCGTGATCCTCCAGGATGTGAATCAAAGTAATCAAGGAATAACTCCAGGGTGGTAAATAACATAGCAGCTGCAGCGCACGTACAGGCTATCAGAAAACGACTCTTAATTTGGGTTTAAAAAACTTAGAATTTTGCTGTGAAATAAGGGCTTATTTTAAAGGAAAAATACACAACCTGTGCTGCCCTGTCCTCTTATCGCCCTGCCCTCTCATCGCTCTGCCCGACCAGTGCTGCCCTGTCCTCTCATCACTCTGCCCGACGTGTGCTGCCCCGTCCTCTCATCGCTCTGCCCGACCTGTGCTGCCCTGTCCTCTCATCACTCTGCCTGACCCGTGCTGCCCTGTCCTCTCATCGCTCTGCCCGACCTGTGCTGCCCTGTCCTCTCATTGCTCTGCCCGATCTGTGCTGCCCTGTCCTCTCATTGCTCTGCCCGATCTGTGCTGCCCTGTCCTCTCATCACTATGCCCGACCTGTGCTGTCCTCTCATCACTCTGCCTGACCTGTGCTGCCCTGTCCTCTCATCACTCTGCCCAACCTGTGCTGCCCTGTCCTCTCATCACTCTGCCCGACCTGTGCTGCCCTGTCCTCTCATCACTCTGCCCGACCTGTTCTGCCCTGTCCTCTCCTGTTCTGCCCTGTCCTCTCCTCTCCTGCCCTGTCCTGTGCTGCCCTGTCCTCTCATCGCTCTGCCCAACCTGTGCTGCCCTGTCCTCTCATCGCTCTGCCCGATCTGTGCTGCCCTGTCCTCTCATCACTATGCCCGACCTGTGCTGCCCTGTCCTCTCATCGCTCTGCCCGACCTGTGCTTCCCCGTCCTCTCATCTAGGGCAACATGTATGAACAGGGCTGTGCCAGTTTTCTGGTGTGCTTTGCGGCCAAAAACCTGGTGTAGTCCTGTTCTATAGATGTATGAACAGTCGTACGCCCAAGGATCACGTTTGAATGTGCCAAGTGTGTGGGAGCGTGCTGCGCCAGAATCGGACAAACGCACCAAACGTCTGAATGCGCCAAAGTTTGGCGCACAACTGTTGTACAAATCCATACCAGTTTCAAAGTGGTATAGCTGGGACAAATTTTACTGTAAAACAGGACTTATATAAAGTGCTGTGAGACACTTTCATTCATACTGGTGCCAACCACACTCCTCTAAAGCGATTTAAAACTGGCGGATCGGTGCCAGGTTTAATACATGTCACCCCTTATATTTGAATGGGTGGTTTGTAATGCTTCATTTCCCCTGTGGTGGCGCTGTAGGGAAATTAAACACTCACTGGCAGGTATTCCCACAGATTACAACAAACGGCTCGGGAGCCCAGCAGGGGGACACTTTTTGATCAGCTTGTCAAGGGAGCATTCTTAGGGGCCGCTCACACGGCACAGTGCAAATACCAGTTGGAAATTCCGACCGGTATTTGCTCTGTTTTGTGGCCGTGCACACGGCTACCGGGGGACGGCTTTTCTCCGCGGTTTGTGGAGAAAAGCCCCCCTCCCCCCTTGCATTGAGATGTTCATATTCCGCCCGAAAACTGGGTGGAAGAATGTACATGCTCAATGTTTTTCGAACCGCCGGCGGTGAAAAAAAACCGCCCGGCAGAAAACCCGTGACGTGGAGACAAGTGCTCTGTCTCCACTGCACAGAAAAATGTATGTTTTATTTTTTTCAGCGTTTTTTGTTTTATAAAAACGCTGAAAAAACGACTGAAAAGATGTCCCATAGACTTGTATAGTAAGAACATTCTGTTGTCTCCGCAGAACGTCTTTTTTCTGCTCGTTTTATTTGCTGGTCGTTTTCTGAAACACGTTGCAAACAAGGACTGAGCAGGGCACAAAATTTACTATTGGAGTCTATGGAAAGCGGCGGACGTTGTTTGGCGCGCTTTTTGCAGAAATAAACAGCAAATCTATTACCGTGCGTCTCTGCATAAAAAGGGCAAAAAACACGAAAAAAACTCGCTAAAAATGCATCAAAAAATTGAATTTTTTCAGCAGCTTTTGACAGGCAGCGGACAAAAAACTCAGTTTTACGAACATCTTTAGGATTTGGCTTTCAGGTCGGTTTTTGTCCACTGCAAGTATAGACTTAGCCTAACAGGAATTGTCCAAAGTGGAGAACCCCGGTTAGGACACTTCTCTATAGGGTCTATAAGTTCAGGACAACTTATGGAAATGTACTTCTCTCTTCTTATTTATGAAGAGTTACTGCAGCTAAATAAAGCAGGCAGGCTCGGACTGGGCCGCCGGGGGACCGGGGAATCCCCCGGTGGGCCCCGAGCCGCTGCGGGCCCCGGAGGCAGTGCCGTCGCTCCCTGGGGCCCGTCCGCGCATCCGGTCACTGAACGCCCGGGACCCGCGTCCCGAGCGCTCAGAGACCGGCCCGGGAGTTGGGGACTAATGTCCCCGGCTCCCGGGGCTGCGTGGTGTCAGCGGAGCGCAGCGCCACTAGCGCTGCGCTCCGCTGATCTCCCCGGCAGGCTGATGGCGTTAGGCCTTCAGCCTGCCAGGCGCCGGCACCTACTGCTGACGTAGGCGCGTGGTGACGTCACTTCACCGCGCCGCCTATGCAGGTCTGCAGTACGGAGCCGGCGGCAGCAACGGAGCGGCCGGGACTGTCCAGGAGCGGGAGTCGGAGCGGGAGCCAGGTTAAGTGATTATTGGTTTTTTTTT